>JAEQBH010001867.1:600000-888502 GCA_016808115.1 Tetrastigma voinierianum
CAATTAATTTTAGATAAGAGAATAAAACTTCGATTCTTATTTATTTTTTTAACAACTAACTCATCTAAAATCTTAAAAGCAACAGTTAGAGATTATGTAATTTATGTGATAGTTGTATTTACTCTTATATTATATACACACGTTACATGTATACAAATTACAATTATACATAACAATCTGATAAAAAAAATTAACTTTTTTTTTTATTGATATATTTTATTGAGGCATTTTATCGAACACTTAGACATCAATTATAATTAGTTAAAAAATCTTTATTATATTTTTTAGCAATTAGCACTATCATAAAAATAACTCAAATGTACATATATAACTATACATAACACAGTCTATACATACAGTAACAGAGAGAGATTTACATTGGAACATATATTATATATAAGTTATAACTACAGAGAGAAGAGAGAGAAGATTTATGTACCCAGAGACTGAGTTCTTTGCCTAGCATTCTTTATGAGGAAGCGGAAAGGAGAATAGGGACCCATTTGGACCCGGGAGGTGAGTCTTGAGTCATTTGGCTCTTTGTTCTTTGTGAAGGACCAACAGAGCCGTGTGATGTGGTTGTTCTTCTTTGAGGCCGTGGGCCGGGCGTGAGGCAATGGAGAGAAGGCATGACCACAGACCAGTATCGATAAACATAGGGTTTATTTTTGTTGGTTGAAATTTGAACCGGGATGTTGCATGTTGAAATTTGAAGCCCCGGACATCAAACAACTGGGCTATCACGTGAGTTGGATTAAATTTAAATTTGGACTAGATTAATTAATACTAGTAAAAAAAAAAAAATTGAGCCCATCTGGGGGCTATAGCCATTGACCTGTTCTTGGTTCTGCCATCTATAGAGGTCAACAATAACTTGTATTCAAGATTCTGATCTACGGAAACTACCATTCCTTCAAGCTTGCCTCAAAGAAACACTGAGGCTGCACCCGCCTGGACCATTTCTCCTTCCTCACCGGGCGCTTGAAACATGCAAAGTGATGAACTATACAATTCCCCAAGACACTCAAGTGCTGGTAAACGCCTGGGCCGTTGGAAGAAACCCCGAGAGCTGGGAAGACCCTTTAGTATTCAAACCAGACAGCTTCCTCAACTCAACTGTGGATTTTCACGGGAATCATTTTGAATTTATACCCTTTAGTGCAGGAAGGAGAATCTGCCCTGGACTTCCAATGGCTGTAAAAGTGATTCCCTTGCTACTTGTTTCCTGGATTCATTTCTTCGATTGGTCTCTTCCCAATTGGGGTGATCCTAAGGAGATAGACATGAGTGAGAAACATGGAGCCAATATACATAAGGAACATCCTCTGCTTCTCATTCCTAAAGGTCGGAATAACCCAAAAGTTTTTTCATAATCCATGCGCATTTGTCTTATGTAGCGTGTGATTTGTTCCTAATCCTCTGCTTCTGAGTCTATTAGGTTTTGTTGTATCAAATAAACAGAAAGAGATTTGAAGGATGAATTGGAAGCTTGATTAAATATTTCTGAAAGAATTTTGTTAGGACTTGGGAGAAATTTTATTTACAAAAGATGTAAACTCATAAACGACTTTGAAACAGGAGGTTAATTCCTGATGAGGAGAGAATGGAAAGAGGTAATTTGGAATCAACAATCATTGAAGCTCATTGCTAATATTGAGCCTCCTGTGGTCCTCTCTTCAAGAGTTGAAAATCAACAAATTACTTGCATTTTCCTTTTGTTTTTCCAATTATGCTAATTAAGCAGAATGGAGTGGGAAAACAACCTTATAATGGCATTGCAACTAATTGGATATTTGCCAAATTTGATTTTTTTTCTTTTTAATTTCTGGTCTGGTAGAACACTTGATTGCAACATATGAACCAATTGAACATTTCATGATTCAATACACTAACGCTTCGTTGGTAGATATATATCGTTATTCTATCCCAATGTTTGCATGGTCATAACTCAAGTGATAAAGAGGTAGGAAAGGGAACGAGAGATTAAGACTCAAATCCTTGTAAGGATGGAATACTACAACATGACAAAATGAATAGATGTAAAAAAAAAAAAGAACTAAGAGTTCTAACAATATCATGTATAAATACATTCAATCTAGAATTAAACAATTCAAAAGGGAATCAATCTTCTCCTTCAAGACTTCTTCACACATCTCTTTCCCATCCCAATCCAAATCCATGTGAGCTGAAAAAAATGGAATTGCGAAAATGAAACATTGCAAAGTGGAAAAAAAGGAATGAGAAACAAGAATAAATTTAGTTTATGAAAAAACGGAGAAACTATTGCTCTAATGAACGTATCACTATCAACCATGACTTGCAAGAGTTCTTATCCATAATCAGCAGTTGAATAGTATAGTTCAGTAGCAATAACTAAAGTAGAGTTGTTCTAGTAATTTTGCCTCTGTATCATGATGCTGACAATGCTGCAGATGCAAAACAAGAGATCTTATTAATTATTATATTCATCCTACAGTCACCGCACTATCCTGCGAACCGGCAGCGTTAAATTATTGACACAGTCCTGTAAACCGACAGCGTTAAATTATTGATTTCACCAATAAAAGCTCGTCCATCCACCCCCACCACTGTTCTTTTCAATGTAAATCCATCTTTCTTTTCTTTTGCAAAAACTATTTTTACTGAAAGTGTTAAATCTTTCTATTTATCTCTTAAACTTTAAAAATATTAAAATTAACCTCTTACAAATATCTCTTTCAAACTTACGAACATATATATATATATATATTACATATATCCATTTTGCATATGAGTGTATGTTGGAGAATGATTCAAAGTTGAATCACATAGATTCCTACTTGGTAGGAGTTTTAAATATTTATTTATTTGTTTGTTATTATACAGTGGGTTCATTGGTTTTTGTTATCATTTCCCATGATTTTATCCTTTGTAGTAGTAAAATTACTCTTGTAGCCTATTTAAAGGCATTTGCATTTAATAAAATATGGTGAAGTGTTAAATTGAGTAAGATAAAAATTATTTTCTCTTAACTACAGGAAATTTACGACATGTCTTCTTGAAATTTCCGGCGTAGTATCGAGTCCATAGTTCTTGAAGTGCGTAGGTGATTTTGATGACAACAAATAATTTTTCTGCTCCTACTCCTATTCTTACAGTGAAAATTATCACGTATAAATTTATCGAAAATGAGGCATATCTAAAAAGGTCTGAGTTTGTGGGAGGTTATTGAGAATGATGCGATCCTGTTTGCTCTTGCAAATCAACACTAACACGGTAGCGAAAAAACATGAAGAATAGTTGGCAAAGAAACGAAGACCTTTCGCTTATATATGCGGCATTATCAGATGCGAGTTTTTACAAGCATAATGACTTGTGAATCACGAAGAAGCATGGGACAAACTCAAGAAGATTTTGAAGGTAATACTCAAACAAAGTTGATGCAACTTTAAATCAAAGGAATTTGAGATTGAAAATGAAAGAATACGAAAGTGTGAAAGAGTATGGCGACAAACCTCATTCATTATCAACCGAGATCAAATTACTTGATGAAGATTTTCCTACTCAGAAATTATGGAAAACTTGTAAAGCACTACTGAAAGGTATGAATCTAAAATTTTTCTCTTGAAGACTCCTAAGGGGATCTATCAAAAAATTAGTTTTGCGGAAATTAATCGATGCAACACAATTGTGGACAGAGAAAGGCGCGTAGGCTCAATGAATCAGTGGTTGATGTAGCATATTTAGCCAAAGAGTCAAAGGAAAGGAAAGACTCCTCGAGTGTGATCATTACCAAAAAAAAATTGGACATGAAGAGAGAAGATTGTTGGCACAAGGGAAAGCCTCAATGTGAGAGTGCGAAAGATTTGGGCATCTGAAAAAATTATTAGAACAAAATGGAACAAACGATGTGGTAGAAAGGTTGAAAAACTCTCTTTTAAATTAATTGGTGAAGTGCGCGAAGATTTTCTAGAAAGTGCTCTAAAACTGATGAAGGTTGATGAAGAGTGTCAACCAAAGGCGGTAAAAGGCACGTCTGTCGTAGGGTGGAGAAGTCTTGTGAAATTTGAAAAGATGGAGAGATGTGCTTCATGAAAAAAAAAAATTCTACAACTTTGAATCAAGGGGGAATGTTGGAGAATGATTCAAAGTTGAATCACATAGGTTCCTACTTGGTAGAAGTTTTAAATATTTATTTATTTTATTTTATTATTATTTAGTGGGTTGTTAGTTTTTTGTTATCATTTCCATGATTTTAGCCTTTGAATGAAGTAGTGAGAGTTCTTTTGCTTTATTTAAAAGGTATTTGCGTTTAATAAAATATGGTGAAGTGTGTTACGTGGGTGGTCTGAGAAATTATTTTCTCTCTTCTTGAAATTTGGCTTGTAGATGCTAACTCTTGAAATTTCCCAACAGTGTACATACTATTCTTACAAGAATTTGAACCTCAAATCTCCTACTCCTTTATCGGTTGAATTGGATCTCAAGCCTGTAATAGGTTAATCTTAATATTTTAAATTTAAAAAAATATGAAAGTGGTGGATATTGTTCACTTTAAGTCTAAAGCCCTTGTGATTTTGTTTTTTAACTTGTCCCTAAAAAAGCCTCACAATAATTATTCCCCTGAAAAAAGTTACACCATTACGTTTGGGCAGGACTTACCACTTAATTTTGTTCCACATTCACTCATACTGTTAAACCTCTTGCTAGGAAATCTCATATACCATTTTCCTTCGAAATTGTATGATATTGACCACTACGAGTTTAAGTCCTTATGATTTTATTTTTTGACTTATACCTCAAAAAGCCTTATGCCAAATGTATATTGGCTATGCTTATATTCATAAGCGACATCTTTGGGCGAACACCAGATAATCATCCCCGTAAATCAATTATTTTGAGCTACAATAGGAAGGTAATAATTTCAAAACTTCTGAGAGATGGAATTGATTTTCAACCCAAGAAAGCAATAAAATAACAGAAGGAGGACCTCTATCAATGGCAACGAGATTGATAGGAAATCTGGATAATTGATTCTCTACTAGCCCCAGCTCTTTCAGTACAAGGCTATTTATCAGCACTGTCTGCCACTAGCCCACTAAAGGATTTTAAATGGTCGAATTCTCCTTTTGCCCCCATCTTCCATTATTATAAGAAGCCTTCTTCACAAGCCATTTTTTCACAGCAAAAACCCATGGCTCTGACAACTGTAACTGAAGGAAGCAATGTCTTTCCTCTGATCCTTCTTCTCCTACCTCTCCTCTTTCTCATCCTCAAGCATTTCAAATCAAAGTCTCCACCACTTCCACCATGTCCATATCCATGGCCAATCATAGGCAACATTCACCAGATAGGGAAACAGCGCCACATAGCCATGGCCGACCTTGCACGATCCTACGGCCCACTCTTCTCACTACGACTCGGAACTCAAACTTTGGTCGTCGGATCATCCGCCGCCGCCGCCAAAGAAATTCTCAGCTCCAACGATCGTTTATTATGCGCCCGATATATTCTTCGAGTGTTGCCGGCAAAGAGCTCAGAATTGTCTGGTAACACAGTAGGATGGTCTCCTGAATGTGATGATAGATGGAAGTATTTGCGTACAATGTGCCGAACTCAACTTTTTTCAGGCAAAGCCATTGAATCACAAGCATGTTTACGGGAGAATAAGCTGATGGAGGTTGTTAAATTCTTGAGCTCATGGGAGGGCAGGGTGGTGAAGCTTAAAGAAGTAGCATTTGTGACTGCATTGAATATAATAAGTAATGCTCTATTATCGAAAGATCTTGTGAGTTTGGAGGATGAGACTGCAGTCGCGAGGATACGGGGACTTTTCAAGACAACCTTAGACGTGATGTCTACCCCTAATCTATCTGATTACTATCCATTTCTTAGCAGGTTGGATCTTCAAAGGCTGCAGGAGAGGTCGAGGGATTCCTTTGTGGGGTTGTGTAGTTTATGGCAGCCGATTATCAAAGAAAGAAGAGAAGGGAAAGGGAGCCAACAGGAGGATTTTCTCGATGCTATGATAAAAGATGGTTTTAGAGATGATCATATTCACGTTTTGCTTGGGGTTTGAATATTGATCTCTCTCTTTCCACTTTGTCTCCAAGACATCAAATAACTCTAAATTTGTTAATCTATTCTTGTTTTTTAAAATTGAGAGAACACAATTTTAGTGTTCTTTGAAAACTGTTATCGTTATTTGAATTTAACGTTTTCTATTCTTTGTGTAATTTAGAACAAAAAAAATAAGGTAAACCAAATATTTCTGTTTTCCTTATTTTCCTTTGTTTCTTTGCTTTTTTCCATAACAATAAACAATTTTTGAAAACTATAACCAAACATTCCTTAACATTTATAGTGTTTTTCCTTGAAAACTAATAACTCATTTTGGAAAGAAAAAAAGAAAAAAAAAAGGATATTTTTATCAAAATCAAACCAAAAATCAATAGACAGCTCAAATTTCCCAAATTCGGTTTTTAAAAAATCTTTTAATCAAATCATAGTTGACGATATGATGTTTGGGTGCAGGAGCTACTTGTTGCTGGCACAGACTCTAGTAGTGTGACCACTGAGTGGGCAATGGCAGAGTTGATGAGAAGTCCTTCGTCAATGGAGAAACTCCGGGAAGAACTCGCCAAAGAGATCAACAATAACACATTCAAAGATTCTGATCTACGGAAACTACCATACCTTCAAGCTTGCCTCAAAGAAACACTGAGGCTGCACCCGCCTGGACCACTTCTCCTTCTACATATCAAGACTCTTGAGATCATGTAAGTGATGAACCTACAATTCCCAAGATGTAAGTGCTGGTAAACCTGGGCTGTTGGAAGGCCCAGAGGTTGAAGTACCATTTGTTATTCAGGCTACAGGCCTTCTAAAACTCCAACTGTAGTTTACTCTGAGATCATTTTTGAGTTCCTTCACCCTTTACCAGGTGCAGGGAGGAGAATCTGTCCAGGACTTCCCATGGCTGTAAAAGTGATTCCCTTGCTTCTGGTTTCCTGGATTCATTTCTTCGACTGGTCTCTTCCTAGCTGGGGTGATCCTGGGGAGATGAACTTCCATGGTGAAATGGCACCAATATAAATAAGGAACATCCTCTGCTTCTCATTCCTAAAGGTAGGAAATAACCCAAAAGTTTGTTCCTAATCCATGCATTTGTCTTATGTAGCTTGTGATGTGTTGCTTAGATGCTACAGTCTGTATCACCATTCGGTCTGTTACGTATTGTTGTATCAAATATTGCTTAGATGCATTTGTCTTATGTATCTTGTGATGTGTTGCTTAGAAACATGAGGAAAAGAAAATCAGACGGGAGAGCAACACTTATTATGGTGTTATAACCAAAAAATACAAAGTCAGGAGTCCTAACGTTAATGCTAGATGAGGAGAGAAAAGGGAAATAAGTAATTTGGAATCAATCATTGATGCTACAGTCGCTGTGTTGGGCCTCAGTGTTCTCTTTCCGGAAGTTGAATCACGGCCAAATTTACAAGCGCACCGCGCGTTTTCTAATTATGCCGAACAACCAAAGGAAGTGAAAAACAACTGTAACGTAATAATTGGATTACTTACCAGTCAGTTTTTCAAGGCGTAATTTGATTATTGTTTTTCAGCTTTTTTGGTTAGAGAATAATGAACCGTTTAGTTTTCTTTTCTTTTTATAAAAACACAAACATTAACACTAATTAGCGAGGATTAAATTCAGAGAATATAAAATTATTAATTTATATGGTATAAAATCTTTGAATAATAGTTTTAATAAATAATATGTCTTTATTTATAATTCTCAGATAACATGATTATTACCATGTAAACCAACTATATAACATTCGTTAACCTGAATCGATCAAAATCTCAACCACATGTCATAAATTAAAAATATCATTAATAATGATTAGTTCATTTCATCGATGGACCACAATACTACAGGTTCAAACACAATCATACCTTGTAAGGGCTTCTGTACCAGGTTTTAGCCCATATGTAAGCTTTTCTCACTTTACTAACCTCTTCTGTGACAGTAAAAAAGTTGTTCAGTTAAACCTTATTTAGTAGTGCATATAAAGCACATCAAAGGGAGAAAGAGAAAAAGCCTCATCTATCTTGCAATATTGGGAACTATGAGATCTCACAGCAGAGTTTAAAAACATACATTGATAAAATCTAAGGGCAGTGCTATCTTGCTTTCTCTTTGTAGTATTTTTGATAGTATTTAATTAATGCCTAGAACCTAGAACTGAATCTTCAAAGTACATATCTTCACTAACTATGTTTATTAACAAAAGTAGCACTTAATTAGAATTGGTGGTACTAAACAAGGCAGAACAGATATCAACTGTGTAGATAGGAAATAGTACAGGTACTCACGTTGGTTCTCCCACAAAATCATCACCACTACCTGCAATAAGGACACACAGAGATACAAAACAACGATGGTTTCCATTAGTATCACCTAGATTCTTCAGTTGGAATGTAGTTCCAGTATCTCCAATTCCGGTGATTGCTAACCCCCTTAAAGAGATTGACAAACACATGCCGCCTGTTCGCTAACAAATCCAAGCTTAACCAACTTACTCCTTCCAAGAGTTTTTGTCAACAATCGGTAGTTCAGTAGTATGGTTCAATAGCAATAAAACAGAGAAGTTTTCATCTTTTTGCCTGTCTATCCTGATGCTGAAAACGCCTTGGTTTTGTTGAACCATGCCTTTGCCCTACTGTACTATCTAAAATCAATTACCGAGACTGCTGAAGTAACAGCAGTAAATAGCTCTTCAGATCCACCTTTGTTTCTTAAATGCAAATCCACCTTTCTTTCTTCTCTTCTTCTTGCAGAAACTATATTCATTGAAAGTGCTAATCTTTCTATACTTGCCTACTCGGAGTGGAGGAAGAGCAAAGTTCTACTTGAGTGGACCCTATCACTCATCATTTTGAGGTACAATAGAAATGCAATAATTTCAAAATTTCAGCAGATGGTATCTTTCAATCCAATAAAGCACTACAAAACAGAGAGGAGGACCTTTGTCAATGGAAGCATCATTGATAGGAAATCTGGATGATGGATTCACTACTAGCCCCACTTTCATTACAAGGCTGTTCATCAGTACTGTCCGCTACTACAATCCAAAGCATGTGGATCAGATCTATGATCTAAGGATTGTGTAAATGGCAGAATTCTCCTTTGCTCCATCTTCCATTATAAGAAGGATCCTTTACAAGCCATTTCTGGACAGCAAAAATCGCCTGTATTTCATGATAAAACCGATGGCTCAAACAGCTTAAAGTACTGAAGGAAGCAATGTCTTTCCCCTAATCCTTTTTCTCCTGCCTCTCCTCTCTCATCCTCAGCCATCTGAAACCAAAGTCTGCTGCACTTCCACCGGGTCCATATCCATGGCCAATCATAGGCAACATTCTCCAGATAAGAAAACAGCGCCACATAGCTAAGGCCGACTTGGCACGATCCTATGGTCCTCTCTTCTCGCAACGACTTGGAACTCAAACTTTGGTCGTAGGATCATCACCGGCGGCCGCCAAAGAATCTACGACTGTATATTATGCGGCCGATCTGTTCTTCGAATGTTGGCAGAAAAGAGCTCAGAATTCTATAGTAACACGGTCGGAGGGTCTCTTGAGTGTGATGATAAATGGAAGTACTTGCATACAATGTGCCGATCCCAACTTTTCTCTGGCAAAGCCATGGAGTCACAAGCATGTTCACGAGAGAAAAAAGTAATGGAGGTGGTTAGATTCTTGAGCTCAATGGAGGGTAGGGTGGTGACTGGTGAAACTTAAAGAAGTAGCCTTTGTGACTTCACTAAATATAATAAGTAATGCTCTATTATCAAAAGATCTTGTCAGTTTGGAGGATGAGACTGCTGTCGCCAGGATACAAGGACTTGTTAAGACATCCGTAGACCTGACCGTCTACTTCTAATTTATCTGATTACTTTCCTATTCTTAGCAGGTTGGATCTTCAAAGGCTTCAGAAGAGATCCAGGGATTCCTTTGTGGGGTTGTGTAGTTTATGGCAACCGATTATTAAAGAAAGAAGAGAAAGGGAAGGGAGCCAACAGGATTTTCTTGATGTTCTGATAAACGACGGTTTTACAGATGATCAGATTCACGTTTTGCTTCAGGTTTGATCGGGCTCTTCCTCTCCCACTTGTTTTTATTTTTGTAATCAAGCTGAGATCGGATGATGTTTGGCAGGAGCTAATTGTTGCTGGCACAGACAGTAGTACTGTGTCCACTGAGTGGGCAATGGCGGAGCTAATGAGAAGTCCCACATCCATGATGAAAATCCGCGATGAACTCGCCAAAGAGATCAACAATAACACATTCAAAGATTCTGGTCTACGGAAATTACTATTCCTTCAAGCTTGCGTCAAGTAAACCCTGAGGCTGCACCCACCTGGACCATTTCTCCTTCCTCACCGTGCACTTGAATCATGCAAAGTGATGAACTATACCATCCCAAAAGATGCTCAGGTACTGGGCCATTGGAAGAGACCCCAACAGTTGGGAAGACCCTTTTGTGTTCACACCAGAGCGCTTCCTCAACTCAACTGTGGATTTTCTAGGGAATCATTTCGAATTCATACCCTTTGGTGCAGAAAGGAGAATCTGCCCAGGACTTCCCATGGCTGCAAAAGTGATTCCCTTACTTCTGGTTTCCTGGATTCATTTCTTCGATTGGTCTCTTCCAAATGGGGGTGATCCTAAAAGAGATAGGCATGAGTGAGAAGTATGGCACTGTCATACATAAGGAACATCCTCTCCTTGTCATTCCTAAAGGTAGGAAATAACCCAAAAGTTTGCTCCTAAATCATGTACATTTGTATGCATTGCTAAGATGCTGCATTCTGTATCACCTTCCAGTCTATCATGTATTGTGTGTCTAATAAAAAGAAAGACATTTGAAGAGTGAAGTGAAAACTTGAAACAAGTGTTTATGAAAGCGTGTTGTTAGGAGTGAAATTGCATTTACAAAGGATGTAGACTCATAAAAGTGATTGAACAAGAGAGTTATAACCAAAAAATTACAAGGTCAGAGTCCTAAGATTGATGCTAAATTGATGAGGAGAGAAATGGGAAAGAATTCGGAATCGGTCATTGATGCTGATTACTAATATTGAGCCTCCAAAGGTCCTATCTCCATGAGTTGAAAATTGACAAATCACTTGCCTTTTCCTTTTGTTTTTCTAACTATACTTCAGCAGAAAAGAGAGGTGAAAAAACAACCTTCTAATAGCATGCCATCTAACTAATTGGATATTTACCAAATTTGATTTTTGATTTTTTTTTTAATTTCTGGTATGGCAGAACACTTGATTGCAACAGATGAAACCAACTGAACATTTCATGATTCAACATACTAACATCAAATCCGAATTCCTCAACCATATGTCTCTGCATCAGAAACATATTAAACCAAATGGTCTAGTTATTTCCATCGTCAAACCACAAAATACAAGTTCAGAAACACTGGCCCATACTCAAAAAGAAGACTCTTTCCATCCACCATAGCTTTCCTCCGGTGCAGTAAACTCCCCGTCGTCACCTCCCTATGACAAGGAAAGTAAAAAAATTGTTAGTTCAGCGGAAATTTTGTAGTGTCTTCTCTACTCTAAGGGGGGGAAAGGAAGAAACCTCATCCCATGTATTACAATGGAGACTATGAATCTCACAGCGAGATTTAGAGCCTATGCCTACTCAATCAAATCAAGTGCAATTAATCGAGCTGCTGCTATCGTGTCATGAATAGGAAAGTTTTAAGGAGGGTTTTACTTTTCTTTTACTCAGCTACGAATCCATGCAAATTAACAGAAATAGAAAATCACCTTCGAAGTGAAAGTGAGGCCAACTCTAATCTCTCCACAATATTCCTGATCTTTAACAACATTGTATGATGCTGGCTCCAGGCTTCCATGTGTGAAGAGTGCCTCTAGTGGAATGCTGCAAGGGTAATAAAGCAAGCATCAAGTTAACCTTCCGTGGTACTGCCAGTAAAGAAAATCTTATCAGTTTCACCAGTAATTTCATGAACTTGTTATCACTTGGTTTGTCTAATTTCCATCTTCAGCCTGTAGGATAAGTTGGTGTAGTTTTCCTCACCCTCACACTCCATAAGAAAATTAATATCGAGCCCTTGATAATTGAAGTCTGATTCACTGTTTCATTGCTTCAAGCATACAAGAACCAAAAAGCCTAATTCAATTAAACATTTCCACTGTGTTGGGGGGGAGAAGAATCAAGTGTTCACCCTGCATTCTCTTTGTAGTATTTTTGCTAGTTTTTTGTTAATGCCAGAAGCTAGAACTGAATCTTCAAAGCACATATCTTCGCCAACTAGGTTTAGTTAACATAAGTAGCACTGGATTAGAATTGGTAGTATTAAACAAGGCAGAAATCAACTACATGAATCCTTATTTAAGGTTATCAAAATGAAAAATAGGACATCTAACTTTGCTGGCAGGAAATATTCAATCACAGGAACTAGTACTCACGTTGCTTCACCCACAAAATCATCAGCACTACCACTATCACTGTCCATTATTTTAATCTTGAGTTCCGATACACCTTCAGATATGGTGAATACAAAATGTTCATTCCATTCTGGATCAGACCCCTCTCCTGCATCCGAAGTTTTTAATAAGAATTACAACTGGTACAGATCTATTATCTTTGTTTATGCATATTTTATGCTTACAAAAATGGACTAGAGAGAACCCACCTGATGCAACACTGCTTTTCTGATCCTGAGTGCGGCAAGTGAGGATGACATAAGGATCCATGTTGCCTGCCCAAAACATCAAATACGGCCAATCAGGAAACACAGAGACACAACATAATGGCAGTGATTCATGGCCTAAAGGACACTTGAGGGAGTTTGGCCTTAATCAAGACTGTTTGCTTCAGTATAAGTAAAAAATTCATTACTTGACCAGTTAGACTGATTCAAATGAATGGAAATGATGAAAACAGAAACAAATATACCAAAATCCACTTACATCTATATCAGAAGAACACAATTAGCTTTGTCAATGGTCAACCATCCCAAGGAGATCTCGAATTTTAAATATGAATGGAGCCTATTTAACTTAAAAAGAAATCTAAGCAAGACAAGAATGCAAACAGAGATGATTATAAATTCAGAGGAGATACATAATTCTTTTCTTTAATTAATAATTATCTTGATCGATGTGATTGAAGACAACAATTGTATGAGCTAAATTCAATCAAATTGATGTAAAAATATTAACCTTCAAGTGTGAAACTCTTAATCCAGCTTTTCTATGTGAGGGATAAAAAAACCAACAATTTAACAAGAAGCGTGTGAAGCAGAATTAAAACTGAAAAAAAAAAAAAGTGAATATTTTATAACTCAGAACCGGTTAGAACGCTATCAAAAAAATATTGCACAAATAAAGATCTGTTAAAACTATAGCCACCATCGACCAGGATAAAGAACGTAGATCATAAAATCATAAAGTAAAATCAAATAGCAAAAATCTTAACAATTAATGAGAATTCTGAAACCAATCAGAATGGGGGCAGAGAGGAGATGCGAAAGAGACATTTTCAAACCTGCAAGCAGCAAGCAACAACAGCTGAAAAGCCGTTGTGCTCTCTATCTGACTTACTGTTTAGAAGTTGCAAGAAGAAAAAAGAACTTAAAACCATCTGTTTTGTTGGTGGAGAAATGAAGAACAAGAATGAAACGGAATCTGTTTGTTTATTGAAGGGTTTTTATTGATGAAAAACACTTCCCCCTCCATCCTCTGGTTTCACCGCAGCCAAACGTGGTCTTGCCTAAAAAGAGGATAATAAAAGAATACGGTTCTCGAAAAGCTAAAATCTCTGTACACGAGACAATGATCAACTCTTAATTCCAAGATCAATTTCTCAGTCAAAATCCAGATCGGAAGATCATACAACAATTACACACACGACATTGAAAAGGCCAAAAAGTAACATAAATTCACATACATGGACATGAATCTCAACACGAACCAGTCAGAAGAAGGAAGAAAAAGGGGGAAACAGGGAAAAACAGAGGAAACTCACAAAGAAAATCAGTGTTCTCGAGACCCTTGGCACTGACAAGCAGGACTTCAAGCGTTCCTTGAGGCATTTTCTGATTGAGAAGCAGATTCCAAATGCAAACCAAAATTCTACCCTTTTCCCTCCCTGAATCCGTTTTCCTGGAAAAAGTTTGACGAGAGATGCTGACGACATGACACTTATAGCACGGGTGGAATAGTGGCAGAAAAACCAACGCGAATCGAATCGGATCAAACTAAGCTCCGGATCCAGATCCAGATCCGAAAACGTTGGACGCGGTTGCTTTTGCTTGTGTGCCACCTTTTTTCAAAATTTGAGGCCATGATCAATAAAATAATACCTCAAAAGTAAAGCTAAGGAATATTTAATCAAATAATAAATTATGAGACGCAATTAAAAGTCAAAAGTCAATATATAATGCGGTTGGAGAAAGTTAGTGCCGATTACTTTTGGATTTTTTATGGTAGGATAAGGAAATGGAGCCTATTTTATTGAAAAAAAAAATAGTAAATGGAGTAAGAAAAACACTTCTTTGTAAGGATTATTTAAAAAAAAGAAGAAATAGAATCTTTATAAAGAGTATATATTAATAAAAAATAATATTTAAAATTTCCATATTTGGTATATTGATATTGAGGTTTTTTTTTTATACAACATTTTGAATATATACGAATAAATAAATAAATATTTTACATTCTATAAAAAAGAATAACAATATTAAAAATATGAAAGAAGGTAATTATATATTTCAAATTATTAATAAATTAAGAAATTATTTTAAATTGTTTATAAAAAGAATTGTGTTGTAAATCAAAATTAGAGATGGAAGAGACAAAGAAATTCGAGGAGAATTCGATGATTTATTTCATGCCTTTATTTATAGGCTTATAGTTAGGAAAATGCGCTGTAATGTCGTTAATAGTGAAGGCGAAAGCACTTTCGTAAATGAATGGCATTGTAATCGGTGTGTTATTATAGTGGAATTCCAATCAATGTTATCGACCTTTATAACACTCACGCTTGAATGTGCCGTGCGAAGATTATTGAAATGCTGCATCGCTAAAAGCGCGCGATGACAATGGGATAAAACTGGGCGAAGGAAGAGTACGGTATACTAATATCTTTTATGATACTTTCCACGATAGTGACATGATGCCGTTACGGAGATCTTCGATTGTGCGTACCAATCGACGCCTGGTTTCTTGAGCGTTGCATTGAAAGCGGTGCTTTGTAAATAAATACGCTAGATTATCGGTGGGCGCTATACGTTCTGCGTTGATCTGGCATTCTTTGAAGTTGTGAGTATAGAAGAATTTTGGTGCAAATCTATCTTGGATTCGATCATTTAATATATCTCCTTTTGAAACTTTGCGTAATACATGCGACATTATCTTCGTATAATCTTGTTTGGTTCATTCTTAATGAAGATAATCCATGATTCTCGATGTGTTGTATCACGGATCTCGATGACACATTCTCGTAGCTTCATCGTAAGCCAGTATTCCCGAATGATTGGAGGAGGTGGCCACCATAGTTTGTTTTACTGATCTCCAGGATATATAGTATTTCCATAAGTAAATATATATCACAATGCGTGATCTGAACTTTGTGAGGGTCAGAAAGATGGCTGCATCTGCCAACGAACAATTGTGGACGATGTCTTGGAATAAAATAATCCCATGTCACGTTCCGCGAGGAGATATCTTAATACATGTTTAATTCCGTTCAGTCTTGTTTAGTTGGAAATGATGTATCTTGCTATTAATTAAACTAAAAGCAATGTAAGTCGAGTATAATTTGCAAGATACATTGGTGCTGATGCACTAAGATATGTACTTCGGGACAGTAATTCTTCATTTTCTTCTTTAGAAATTTTGGAGCGGATCTTTAGTCAGCAGTGACACAACAATAAATGGGAACTAAAGGGATGTGATTTATCCATATAAAAAGCGCTTAGGGACTTTACGTATATGTTGATTGATGTAGTTAATACACCCGTTTGAGTATTCGATCTGCTTGGGGCAGAGCGATATTTTGTTTTCAGATCTTTCATTTCAAATTCCTTCTTTAAAGTAGTCAAGCTGACTTTTGATGAGCTCTTGAGAGTCTGATTAAATTCAAAATCATCCCACATACATGATAATTGCAAATTAGGTTGCTACTTTCTTGATAAAAGCATAGACCAATTGAATTATTCACATATCCTTCTTTGAGTAAATAAACTAACGATTATACCACATTGACCACTGCTTGTTTAATCCATATAAAGATCAGCGCAACTTGATTGAATATATGCTTTGTAGTTTTTGAATTCGATACCCGGGCAATTTGAATCCTTGATTTTCATATATACATTAGTATCTGAGAATCCATATAAATAATTGTGGCCTTCATCCATCGACCCGCACTCTCAGAGTCCTTGAGGCCCGCTAAATATATTAATAGCGAAATGTAGTTGCATCCATTACGAGGAGAATATATCCTCATAATCAATTCCAGGTCTTTGTGAGAAACCTTGGGCCCTGAGGCGTCACTTTATATCGCACTTTTGTTGCTCATTTTCTCTTTGAGCAAAGACCCATCTATATCCAATAGGTTTTATGTCTTTAGGTGTTTGAATACGGGGTCCAAATACCTCTCGTTTAACCAGGGGACTTTAACTACTGTTTGAATTGCTTCTTTCCATTTTAACCAATCATTTAATGTCTACATTCATCTATATTTTGTGGCTCTTGATCTTCATCATTATTTATGATGTCGTAGCCATGAAAAATATCAATATAAGATTGTGTTCGATTAGGTTTACCTTATGTATATAATTGATAGAGATTTCTTCATTGTTATGTAAGTCTGAACTCATGAGATAAGCTGATCAATTGATGCCTCTCTTGAGGGCTATTAGTTCATTATTTATATTTATGTTTTCATTTGTATGCTCTTCGGGGCGTCCTCTTGAATCCATTAATTTAAGCATTTTTTCTTTTCTAGAATTGTGTCTTTTGAGCCAAAGAGGTCGCCCACGTTTAGTGTGGCTTAGGCTCATTAGCCATGCTATATTTCAATTTTCCATTGAATTTCAATTCGTCTTGGGATATTTCTTTGGCTGGTATATGTGATTTTGTAGCTTTTGTTGAATCAATAAATGCATCAGGTAATCGATTTGCAAGATCTTGTAAATGAATTATCTTTGAACCTACAGTTAGTTAACATGGGAGAAGTGAAAATGAGATAAAGATGATTCATTCCATGTAATTTTTATATCATTCTTAAAATTGGCTTTCCCTCCCCTAATAAGGCGGGAAAACATTTTTCATTAAAATGACAATCTGCAAAATCTCGCGGTAAAAACCTCACACAATGACTCGAAACATGGTGATAATAGATGAGGATTGAAGCCAACATAAATACCAGGCGGCGTTGAGGACCTAGTTTAGGTGATGTGTGGGGCTTGATAGGAACATAGCAGTATTAGCTCCGTAGATGTGAAATATTAGGTTGGTAACCTTCAAAACAAGTTGGAATGGTGATAAATCACGGTTCTTGTGGGTGTGGCGTTAACCGCCGCATGAATAATAGCATGCCCCCGTGCAGACTAGGCAATTTGGATAAAGTAAAGGTCAGCAATTAGCTGAGACGTTTAATAAAAGGATCCAGCCGACCCATTCACAGTATGAACATGAAGCGATTGGGTATTGAATAACTATTCCAATTGACATCTGATAATTAGAAGGCTTGGTGGGAGTCTGACGTTATGGGCGATTGTCTTGATAGGGTGATCGAAGTGGGCCCTTAGTCGAATTATTTGAGCTAGTAATCCCAACAAAAGCGCGACATTCTACAGTAGAAAGAAGGCATACATGAGACCATCAGTGGACGCGTCAATTAAGACCATAAAATAGCGAAGGTCCAGGTGAATAGGCCTGAATATCCCCTTGAATGCGTTCCCAGAAAGCGAGTCAGGACATAACTGATAAAAGATGGTGTGATCAATTTCGCCTTGAAGCAGTCTGATAAAAATCATGAGATGTTAAAATTTATCTGCTTGTTAATGGATCTTCATTAAATTTGTAACTATACGCCGCATCATGGAGAATCCACGATGTCGAAACCATTAAATGCCATAATATAAAATGCTAGAGTCCATTGAACTTCTGGTTTATTATAGCATGGGATTGATAAGGCCTATAGTTGTTTGATATAACCCATGTGATAAAGCCATTTGTTCCAGATTTGTTTTGCCAAAAATAATCAGAAGTAATGAGTAAATACTCATTTTCCATCCACGATGCATAGTTTTTCAATGTGATATCCATTTACAGATATCTTGAAACTAAGTAAATTTCTATTAGATTTATTAGAATAAGGGGCATTATTAATTTGGAACTTGTACCGATAAGAAGCGAGACGATTGTAGCTCTTCAGGAGCGCTAGTGGAGTCAGCGAGGACCTGAGATAGTTCTGGACATTAGATGAAATTAATGTTAAGTTTGAAAAATATTTCTTATTAAAGTAGGATTGTGGGTTGTGACACGATCGACAAGACATTCATCTCTATGGAATGATATATAATTGATCAAGTTGGAAGAGAAATCATATATCTTCAAAGAAAACAAAATGTGAATATAAAATCAAAGTTTGCATTAGATAAATAACATAAGAAAAGTAATATAATAGTCTTATCGTCAATCATATGAGCATTACCACCACCAATCAAATGAGTACATATTTTCACTTGGATCCTCGAAATCCAGAAATATCAAAATTAGTTAAAGACACTTGCACCCCTCGTCATCAAAATTTTTGCATTACTACGGTTGCCATCTTCTTTAGGAGGAACTTGATGAGGGTCATTAAAATTCATTATCATCATTGCCATCCGATAAAATTTGCGTACTCATTTGCTTGTTCTTTCCTTTGTGGAGGCCTGATAAGATCAGCGAATGTTTGGTAGTCTGACCAAATGGGACCAATGACCTTTCATTCCACATCTATGGCGTTAGGTTTCGTATCTTGCTTGTTATGTGGCGCAGTATCTTTCTATTTAATGTCTGAATGAAGACGACTTACGGTTGTTAGAGTTGTTTTCTTATTTTGAGATTGATTAAAATTTCCTCGATTCAAGAGTTATATCGACGCGACCCATATTACGGCCCGACCAACGCCTCGGCCTGCCCATGTGAATATCCATGCCTCGTCACGTGTTTATGAATGAAATTGATGGCATTGTTTGAGGCGTGATGCAGGCCCGATAGGGCGAGATTGATGATTTTAATGTGATTCGTTATTTTGCTGACTCTGAGGCATGCGGTGGCTGCAGATATCTGGTAAGCGATGCTCTCCCATCATTATTTGCTGTGGGGGCATGTTAGAGGCATGAAGGTAGTATAAGTTTTCTCCCAGACACCATGTCTCGTAATTGATCTTTTTCTCCACATAATTGCAACTGAGGCTAATTTTGAAAATAAGCCCAGGGTTGTGATCCTTACATTGACTTAAAATCTTGTAATCTTAAATGGAAATGATATCATAACGGGCTTTTGGAGTATTGATCTTTGATCAGTCTTCATCGTTCTTTTAGGGTATTAGGAGGATCGATGGATCTTTAACCAGTAAGATATTAAACTTTTCAAGCTTTAAAAATAAATATGATGAGATGAAAATTAAGGCCTTAATGATCTGTGGGATGCGACGATTCGCTTAGCACTGATGTTTACAGTCTTAGCATCAGTGGATTTCGGCGTAGAGAATCAAGAGATAAATAATTTTTCTTAGAAATGTCAAGAGCGATGAGTGAAAGCTTGGCAATGTTGGACATTTCTGAAATAATTAATATAATAAGTAAAAAGAATATAAGAAATTACAAGTTAAAATTTATTAATAAGTATTGAGCTCAGTGGTGGCATTTTGAGATCAAAGTACAGATCTGAGTTAAAATCTCTAATTGATTATTATTTTATTGAGATAAGCGAGATTGTATATAACTATCATAAAGTTATAAAAATAATAATAATATTATTATTATGTATATATATATTCAAATAAAATATCGAAATATTATTATTATTATTATTAATAATATTAAAAACATTTTGGGTGACAGAGGACTTTTAACGTCTTAGGAGCTTAAGGCTTGAATATATATAAATTTTTTTTTTATTTATTTATTTTATCTTCAAACTGGGCTTGAATGACTGACTATGATAGCCTTCTTCTTCTCCAAGTTTGAAACAGTGACTTAGTTTTTTTTTTTTTTTGTCTTGGTAGAACTGAATATTAGTTCAGTGAAGGAATAATATTGGATATTATTGGAAGATTGATTACATTATGAATTATAAAATTTGTATTAATCATAAGATGGTTTCAAAAATTTGTCAGCCAAGTGGTTTCATCATAGCTTGGTATGGAAGATTAATCAAAATAAATAAATAAATAAAATAAAATAAGATTAAAATACCTTTAGTTTTTCTGTATACTAATAGAACTTCGTCTTGATAACGTGTTGTAAATCAAAAGAATTAGAATGGAAGAGACAAAGAGAAATTGAAGGAAATTCGATGATTTATTTAAATCTTGCGATTAGGAAATACATTTATGAGAACATAGTGAAAGGCAACCTTTACATAAATGAGCTTTTGATAATAGTGAAGAGTAAAAGCCTTTACATAAATGAATGACATTATACTGTCAGGTGTGTCATTATGGTCATTCAAAATCCAATATTTATACAATATTTATAACAAATTGGATATTATAAAATTAATTAGAAGGATTTTTTGGTTTCTATTTTTTAAAACTGTTCTTGAGAATAATTTCTAAAAACATAAAGAACGTCAATTTTTTTCTTAAAAATTATTCTTATTATCTAAATTTAAAAATTTCTATATTTTTATGCTTTAAAAAAAATTGAAACCAAACTTTTTTTTTTCTCTTTATTTTTAAAAAGGACAAAGCCCACATCTGACCAGACGCATTCAAGTCACTTGGACCGGGTCAAGTCTCACCATGGTTAGAAATGCAGTCCGAAACTCCTTTGATAGGATGATTGCTTTTGTCATTTTTTGTGATACAATGGAGCTGTGAGAGTTTTTTTTTTAACAAGTTAGATTTCTAGATTAGCCATGTTTATGCAAAAAAATTGTCAAAATTTTCATAATATTTTATCAAATTTGTTTATGATTCCATCAGTTAAGTTAGTGTTAGTTATTCTTTAATTATCCGTTAGCCAACCATACGTCCCAAGGTTAATGGTAGGTGGTCCTAATGGTGATCCCACTAGTTGTTGAAAGCGTATTCAATAAAGATAAGATAGAATGACAAATTTGATCAAAAAATCTAAAGGAACAAGCTCTAATAGTAGTAAGTCTAAGATAGACGAACAACTCAAAAATTTACAAGAAAATACTCAAAAATATGAAAACAAATTTTATGTTTCAATAGAAAATTGGGAACAGTATATAAAAATTTAGGAAATGCCAAAACAAAATATCAAAGAGTTATATAAAATATGAAATTAGGAATTCAAAAAAGAATTTATGAAAACACTCATTCAATAGGATCTGAAACATAAACTACTGAATTATTAGATCTCAAAGATTTATGACAAATACAAAGAGAAAAATACAAAATTCTTTATATATGAGCAATCCAGGTAGCAGCTAAACCTTTAACAAGACTAAGTTTAGACAAACATATTTGTATTTGTCTATGAGATGCTAGACATAACCAATTTCAAGATTTATTTTTAAGACTAATGCAAGCAAATACATCATTGGGATCAGTGTATTTTACTTATTACTCAAACCTAGAGTTACACTCTATGAATGATTAAAGCATTCATAAAGCCTTGACTCTAAATATTCAAACTCAAAACTATGATATGAATCCAATATCCAGAAATATCCTTATAGTTTACATAGTATATTATAAGGTAATGATATCAATTGTCAATCCAAATTGCCTATTATCATCCCCTAGGGATCAAACTTTAATATGGCAAGCAAATGAACAAAATTCAACAATAATAATTCCAAAAACCCATTCCATGGGAAAAGGGAATTTCAAACAATTACTAGCCCCGAAACCAGTTGAACAACCAAAACTTTTATCCATAATATAAGATGGACAGGAAATATACAAATCAATTTTGAACAAAGGAACGAACCTTCTAGAAGATCTTATTCTACTAATTATTTTTTAGAAATTAGAACTCTTTCAAGGAGATCAAATGTCCAATCTAATTTCCAATTGAGATTAGAAGAAGTAGATTTTTCTTCTACAATTCCAGATTTAAATTACAAAACTCAAGAAGAAAATTTATCTAATATGTCTCCAACTCATTCTCAAATGATGTCACCAGATGAGTTAGCTCAGCTCATGATGATGACATAGATATTTGAGATAGATAAAGAGTATATAAGGAAATAGACAAAATTAGAATACTACAAAGACAAAGTTAAATGGTTTTTCTCAACTTTAACAAATGAACAAAAAAAAAAAACTTTAAAAAATGGTATCAAACTATGGAAACAATGGAAAAAAATATTCCAATGTTTACATATTTTGATATTTATGTAACAACCAATAATATCAATTATCCTTTTACGGAGATTGGTATGTTCTAAAAGGATTGTAATACTACTTCTGAAAAGAAAGTAGTATCAACTGATCCACCTCTAGAAGAAGTAATAATCAAAGTTCAAAACTATGAAGTAATTGCTTCACCTTTTAAAAAGATAAATCCAAAAGAAGATGAAAATAGAAATGCAAATTTAAAAGATATAAAAAGTCTTCAATAACAAAAAAATTTTACAAATCAAATTTTAGGCACTATTGCGGCTCAAATGGATAGATTTGAGAAAAATATGCCTAAAGCTTTACAAACAAAACCAGATTATGACAAACCATTCTTTAAACCCCTGAAATAGTCAAACCCATAAAATTTGGAAATAACAATAAGAATGAAAAACTTTACAAAATTACGGCAAAAAAGCTAGAGGTGGTAGAGCTCAAACCAACTAATCATTCATCTTCGAAACAACAACTAAATTATTTAAGTGGAACTGATTCTGAATCCTTAAATAGTGATATTGAATCAGTAATTTTCAATTATAATTAAGAGTCTGAAAAAGAATTACAAATAAATAGAATATCATCACAAAAATTCCAAAATAATACTAGGAATTATTATCCTCGACTCACTCCTTCTGACCTCCAATTTGAGGAAAGATTTCCTCTAAGATCAATATATAATAACAAAAGTATATATGAATGGAACATTGATGAAATTTATGAATATGAAAATCTCAATGTTGTTCAAGAAATGATGATGACATCAGTAGCCTATTCAGGTGATAATGATGACCACACCATAGTTCATTATCTGATAGCAGGCTTTACTAGCCAACTCAGAGGTTGGTGGGAAAATATGATAACAGATGCTCATAGATATCATATAATAACCAGTATAAATGAACTGGGACAACAAAATGTTGTCCATAAACTCATTTATGTAATAACAAAACACTTTATAGGAGATCTCATAATTCTTCAAGAAATAAGTTCGAAAATCCTACAAAATCTAAGATGTGGAACCCTTAATGATTTTATATGGTATCATGATGTATTCCTATATAAAGTTATGTCTAGACCATATGCAAATGCATCTTACTGGAAGGAAAGATTTCTATTTGGTTTTCCAAGGGCCTTAACGGAAAAATGCAAAATACCTTGAGAGAAAAATGGCAAGATATTATTCCTTATGATGAACTTACTTATGGAGATCTCATAAGTGAAGTTAAAAATGAAGGATTAAAACTTTGCTCACAACCAAAACTACAATATCAGGTTAAGAAAGACTTAAAAGCTTCAAGAAAAGGTTTAGAATCTTTTAGCAACTATCCTGATTGAAATGCCTTCCTTTCCCGTAAAAACAAAATCCGCCCAAAACATAAGAAAATCTCAACATTATCAAAGAAAAACCATAAAAATACCACAAGTATAATAGCAACACAACAATCATAGAACAAAACCAAAGAAATAAGTTAAGTGTTTTAAATGTGGCAAAAAGGGACATATATACCCAAATTGTAAAAAACAAAAAATAAATGCTCTTTTTGATGATGAAAATGAATATCATAAGCCTATGAAGAAAGTATTTCTTCAAATAATTCCAAAAATGAGATTTCAGAATCAGAAAAAACATTAAATTTAAAAAACAAAATAGAAAATTATCTTTGCCAAATCAACGTGTTAACAACAAATGAGGAAATATTAGTTGATATGATAGATCATATAGATGACAAAGAAGCAAAATCAAAATTTATAAGAAAAATAATGGAAAAAAGTAATAAAAACGCTTTAACATTACAAAACACTTATAAATTTAAAGATATAATAAAACAATTTGAAATTCAAAAACCTATAACAATACGAGACCTACAAACTGAAATAAAACAAATTAGAATACAAATTGATGAATTAAAAGTCTTTACTCAAAACATGGATTAAAGAATTCAAAAAATTAAAAATCAAGAAATATTCTTAAATAATCAAACGACCGAAGATTTTGACAATTTTGTCAACTCAATAACTATAGTTACAAAACAAATATGGTATACAAAAATTACTATAAAAATAAATCCTGATTTTTTGTTACCTTGATTGATTCGGGAGCTAATTTAAATGACATGAAGGATTGATTCCTACTATATATTTTTCAAAAACTTCTAAAAAACTTTCAACTGTTAGTAATATACCTTTACAAGTACAATACAAAATACCAGAAGATCATATATGCAAAAATTGTGCATGCATCAAAACATCATTTTTGTTGATTCAAAATATTAGTCATCAAGTTGTTTTAGGAACTCCGTTCTTAACACAATTACATCATTTTTATGTAGATAATAAAGGATTACATACAAAATTCAATAAACAAGATTTAACATTTGATTTCATAAAAGGAATAAAAATATAAGAAATAAATCAAATCCATTATAAGGTAAATCTTATTCAAAATAAAAAACAACAAATAAAAATTTCTCCCAAAAGAAATTCATTATAAAAAAATAGAAGAAAATTTCAAGTCAAAACAAATCTAAGAAAGAATTCAACAAGTTCAAAAGCAAATAGAAAATAATTTATGTTTATCGGTCCCAAAAGTTTTTTGGAATAGGAAACAACATATGATTTCTTTGTCATATGAAAAAGATTTTTCTAAAAAACAAATTCCTACTAAAGTTAGACCAATTCAAATGAATCAAAAAATGCTTGAATATTGCAAAAAAGAAATTCAAGATTTATTAAATAAAAATTTGATAAGACCAAATCATTCTTCATAGAGTTGTGTAGTCTTCTATGTTCAATAAACTGCTGAATTAGAAAGAGGTACTTCAAGACTTGTTATCAATTATAAACCTTTGAATAAAATAATTCAATGGATTATGTATCTTATACCTAATAAAAGAGATTTGATAAATAGATTATACAATGCAACAATTTTTTCAAAATTTGATATGAAATCAGGATTTTGACAAATTCATATTAAAGAAGAAGATGAATACAAAATTGCATTCACAGTTTTATTTGGACATTATGATTGGAATGTAATGCATTTTTCACTAAAAAATGCGCCTTCAGAATTTCAAAATATAATGAATGACATTTTTTTGATGACCTCAGACCAAAACACATATATAAATTTTATGTGTGCGATTACCAAGGACTATTATCAATAAAGATAAAACGATGACCTCGGACCAAAACAGCCTTTGAATTTGATTGCACATTACCAAGGACTATTATCTAATCCCAGGAAAGCTTTCCATAAAACTTGTGAGACTGAAAGTCTCCTAGAGTTAATCATTTCAATTTTGGTTTTTGGCTTTGATATCTTATGAGTGCAGAGTCGACAAGTAATAAAATGGATATAAGTCGGATATCGATGTCTGGAGATGCAAAAATTTTAAATCAGCCCCATACACACGACTACTCGAAGCTCAGTCTTATTTGGACCATAAATTGATCATGGGGTCTAGCTTAAAATCTTTAAAATTATACTACAGCACGAACGAGTAAAATAAATGAAATAATAAAATAAATCAAATATAAAGAATAAAGAATAAAGAATAGTTATGAAAATAAATGGACACCGAATAATTATCTTCAGAGGACACATCAAGTATGCTACTATAGTGAAGTACCACCTCGGTAGTTAATAATCGATAAACTTCTTGAATATTTCTGTGTTTAAAAATCATTCAAGGTGTTTAATAGCACACCGGATCTCTCCATATCTACATTTCATTATCTAATTTTCCCCCGATTCTTCGAAGATGTGGAAATTAAATAACTACTTTTTAAAAGGGGTTTCCTTAATCTGGATATTTTTCTTTTGCAATACTTCATACCCATTTTATGGACTCAGAACCTTAGCTCCTGCCATTCTGGGCCGCATGATAAAAGTGCCAACTTGCTGATGTTTTCCTCAAAATTAGAATAGATCACCCTCTCCTTGATTAGATCTCAACTAACACCCGGATTGGCCTCACTATTCGACCGAGGTGAACTTCTCGCTGCTTAAATTGAAATGATTAACTCTAGGAGACTTTGGTCTCAAATAAGTTTTATGGGTGTAGTTTCCGGATTAGATAATAGTCCTTTGGTAATTGCGCCACATAAAATTTGTATATGTGTTTTTGTATAGTGATCATTTTTTATTTTTTATTTTCTCTTTTTTATTTTTTTTTTATTATTTTTTTTTCTTTTTTTATCTTTTTTTATCTTTTTTTTTCTTTTATTCTTTCTTTTTATTCTTTTCATTTTTTTATTTATTTTATTTATTATTATTATTATTATTTTTCTTTATTTTCTTCATTTTTATTTTTATTTTTTCTTTTTTTCATAAAACTTGGATGACTCTGCACTCAAACACATGTACAAATTTAGTTGCACAATTACCAAGGACTAACACATCTAATCCCTGAAATCCCACCATAAAAACTTGTTGCGACCAAAAGTCTCCTAGAGTTAATCATTTTCATACCTTGGTTTTGGCCCGATATAATCGCAAGTGCACAGGTTGACAAGTAATAAAATGGATATAAGTCCAGATATGGATCCCACAGAGATCTCAAGAATTTTAAATCAACTACCCTGACTACTCAAGCTCCATACTATTTAGACCATAAAATGATAGTGGGATCCAGCTTAAGGAGCTGAAAATTATACTAGCACGAGTAAAATAAATGAACAATCAAATAAACTGGAATATAAAGAATAAAGAATGAAGAATAGTTAAGAAAATAAATGGACATCAATAATTATCTTCGTGAGGACACATCAAGTATGCTACTATAGCAAGACCACCCCGTAGTTAATACCGATAAAACTTCTTGAATATTTCAGGTTTTAAAACTGGTCCAAGGTGTTTAATAAGACAATTGGTCTCTCCATACTCCACATTTCATTATCTAATTTTCCCGATTCTCTCAAGACAGAAATTAAATAACTACTTTTAAAGGCCTTTAACTGGCATTTTTCTTTTGCAATACTTCATACCCATTTTATGGACTCAAACCTTAGCTCCCAAGTTATCTGGCCAAGCGCGATATACAACTTGTGACGCTCTTCCTCAAAATTAGAATAGATCACCCCTCTCCTGATTAGATCTCGCCGAGATTGGCCTCACTATCAATCGAGGTGAACTTCGCTTGTTTAAATTGATAACTCATTCAACTCTTTCTTGATTTCAAGTGAGAAGAGATTTATCAAGTTAATTCCAGAAGCTCATTAGATCTCAAATAGCAGGTTAATATACTCAAAGAAATGTTCACAATCCTCAGAATGTCTTCACTGTGTCACCGTGAGGACCTTGAACCGAGCAATGAAACAAATCTTAAACGGGTATAAGAAACTGATATTCAGATCCAGAAAACATTAACCCAAAACCAGAAGTAAATTCATAAACTGAAATTCACAAGCTGCTGGAAACGACTACAGGAAAGATAATTTATGACTATAGCATTCACTTAATGGAAGCTGGATTCCCCACCATCGAATTACACGCTACAAAGATTCTCCGAACATAAGAATAACTCGCACTGAACCTAAGAGTTGAATTCCGTAAATTTGTCCAACTTCCAAACATTCCGTAGTAATTTGAAAAGAATAGAATTTCGCACTCAAATCAATAAAATCGATAACACCCAGATCCAGAAAATAAAACGAAAACTAGAACGATAAATCTAATCTAATCTCTAATTACCAACATTGAAGAAAAGAAAAGAAAAGAAAAGAAAGAAAAGAAAACTAAAAGGAAAATAAAGAAAATGAGCCTCTCATCTACCCGTGTCTCTCGCCCCGTGTCGCGCCAAGTCAGCGCTCCTCTTCGAGTAGTCACAGATTTATAGGGTTTCTCATTGGCCCTAATCCCAACGCATTTGGTCAGGATTTCGCGGGACTGGCCCAAGTTACTGTTCAAGTCGCGACCTCAAATCCCTTGTCGCGACATCATCCATGTCACGACATCGATCTCACGTCGCGACATCAACTTAATTAACTGCAGCTTTCAACTGATGTCTTCTGATGTCGCGACCTCGGTCTCACGTCGCGACATCAGCTTAAGCCTATGCAGCCTTCAACTGACTGTTCATGATGTCGCGACCTCAATCTCACGTCGCGACATCAACTTATGTTTTTGGAGGCTTCACTGGTTGCTTTGTCACACTTCGCTTCCTTTGTCGACATCGCCTTTGCTGAACTTGCGCTTCCACTAATTGCTCTTGGTGTCGCGACAACAATCTCTTGTCGCGACATCAGCTTATGGCTCTACAATCTTCACTTGATGGTTCCTGTTGTCGCGACATCAATCCCTTGTCACGACATCAATTCATGCCCTTGCAGGTTTCAACCGGTCGCCATCGATGCTCGACTCTACCCTCCGTCAGCGACAACAACTCGAAAGTTAACTCCCGCCTTCATCTCACCAAGCCCGCTTCATATAGCTTCATATTCTTGTCGCGACCTCCATCCCGAGTCGCGACATCATTCCCTTAGCTTCCGTCAATCCTCGCACCGCTTATCCGTGATTCCCGTCGCCACCAAGCCATTTATTTCCTTCACTTCTTCCTCGATGTCATGACCTTCTTAGCCGATCTCTGCGGACTTCTTTCTTGCACGATGTCGCTGATCGCCGCTTAGTTCATTGTCGGCGTCACGACAAATACCCGTGATGTCGACATGAGAAGTCTTCTTCTTCATTTCCTGGTTACTTCACCTGGAGTTTCTTTAACTCTTAGCCTGCCTTGTTCTTCAAGTAAGCTTCGTTTCCGACTGGAGTTTTACCCAGCCGCAACCCTCGGATATGCATTTTGGATTGTCGCTACAAATTTCACGACACCAAAGTTCCTTCATCTTTATGCTCTTCACGCAACTTGCTTAAGCCACTATCTCATTAACGCTCATCCACTCGTTTCTTTTTCTCGCAAAATTCTTCTTTTCGAATTTCGCCATTTAACAAGCTGTTAGTTATTCCATAATTCTGCAACTTAATTATTCCTTTTTACATTAAAATCAAACAGAAAAATGGACTAAAAATAGATGACTTTTAAGCTCATCAAACTCCCCTAAACTTAAAATTTTGCTTGTCCTCAAGCAAAGAAAAAGAAAGAATTGTTTGTCCTCAAACAAATAGGACATTTTTCTGTTCTGTTTTTTTGCAATAGAAGTCAATTTAATTGAAATACAAGGATTGCATTGTTCTCTGCACATCTAACTTCAAGTCCATTCTCAAGGTTGGTTTACTTTATGGTATACAAACTAAATCATGAAATTGTTTTACAAACCACATGATCATTGATCCTCGTTTTGAAAAAATAAATTGTTTTCCTTCTCATCTTCATAATTATTCACTTAACTCCCTTGTGTCTTTCGCGCTTTACTGCTTATTGCCTTTCCAAATTCCATAAGCTTGTTGTTCAGCATTGATCTCCACTAATGTAGGTAATTCCATCCTTCAAGATCAATCAGTCTGGGCTTGTAATGTTAGGTCAGCAAGGGTAGGATAGAAAGGAACTTTGCTTAGATTCACTCAACTTTTTCTCTCTTCTTCACTACGCCTCTTCTCCTTGTAGTTTCTTTAATAAACTCCCCAAACTTCATTTTGGGACATCTCCTTGATTTCTTCCATTAAGAACCGTATGCTCCCTTTCTCATTTGTAATTAAACCTGGGAATTTTTCTTGCTTGTCACCATTCAGATAGTGCAATGTTTTACCTTTTAGCTTTCTAACACCCTTAGCTTAACTTTAAGTTAGTAACTCCCATACCGTATGGCATTAGGGTACTAGGTGTTGAAACACCCCTAAGAACTTAATAGTTCAAGAGAATTTTAGCCACAAGGTAAAACTTATCCCTTTTTTATTGTATTTCGTTTTTTGACCCTTTTCTTTCATTCCCTTTTTCTCGTCTTTTCCTTGAGTTCTTCAAAACAACTCCCAAACTTGATTTCCTTCCTCTTCATTCTTGGGTAATCACAGTTCTTTTTATCAGCATTGATTCATGGAAGGTTTGGGGTTCAATTATTCTTTTTAGAAATAAGGCTTGATTGGCTCAATTTCTCGAAACTAAGGTATATGCTTTTGAAGATATAAATAGGATGGCTTGAATGGCTCAAACTTTCCAAGAATGGCCTGCATCATTTCTTGTCAGCTGTATCACCTAGGATTTCGCCTCAATCAATAATCTAACAAGTTCTAGAATCTGGGTTAGCTACTGTTATTAACCATTAGGAGTTCCTTGATTAATTTTTGTTGATGAGTAGTTAAACTCTTTAGTATCCAACAGGTTCCTTGACTCATTGTTCATACCACAATCTCAAAAATATGTTTTGTTTCTTCAATTTCATTATTTACCTCTATTCTCGACCTACCGCTTAGACTTAAGTCACTTTTGCACTCTTTGTGTTTCAATCAAACTCGCATTCACTCGGGCTCCTTATTCTACATTTCGCCTTATTTCTAATCTAATCGCTTCATTCAACGCAGCCTCATGACATCTCAGCTTTTTATTCGAACTAATTTTACTTTTATTTTCCCAACTATGCATCACAAAGAACACAACATTAGAACAAACAAATTTGAAATAGCACACAACAATTTATTCAAATTTATTTTATTTCTCATTCACCGCAACACTGATGCTAATTCCAACAGAGTATGGAGGATAAAGAAGTCGGGCCAAGAAGTCTATCTTTTCTTTGGAAGAGGCAGCAAAGATATTAGGGGATTCCAGGTCTAAGGTATTCAAATGAGATGGGAATGGAGGAAATTTCATTTCCCTTCTTTCCTTTCTCTTTCTTAGCTCTTCTTAACTGGATCTTCAATGAAGATCCATCTGAGATCAACCTTATTCAAGTCATTCTGCCTCTTCCCCAAGCCATTCATTGTATTCTCTATTTCAGTCATGACCTCTAAAAATTTGGAGAGATTATTTTTAATCAGAACCAAATTTTCTAGCCATTCTTTCTGCCTGTAGGATTCAACATCCTTTTGCTTCTTGTCTCTATCATCCAGTTTGTTTTCAAAATCATACATAGAGACTTGTATAGAGCTTAAACCCTTGATTTGCTCCCAATTTGGCTTCTTGCTCATATCTCTTTTTCTTTTCATTGTTAGGAGTTAGAATCACGCTGGCCCAGTTGTTATAAAAGCTTCATGACTTAGTTTGAGTTTCTGTAGCAGTTATGATCTGCCACTGTTTCTTTGTAAACTCTTCCCTTATTTGCTTCAAAATTTTCTCATCTGACTCTCTCTTACGATGGCTCTTCTCACGGCTGCGGTCTCTTCTTTGTACTCCATCTCATGCTCCTTTCTTTCTGTTTTGGCTCTTCCTCCCACTTTGTTGGTCTCTTCTTTTCAATTCTTTCATAAATGCCTTCTACGAATTCTTCTTTGTAGGTTCCGCTCCTTCTCTCTTTCATTCATTCTCTTGTGCATGGCATTGAGAGCTTCAGTATCAGCTTGTTCTCTTGTGCTCCCTTGAGCTTTCTCCGTGTTGGAAATTTAATTGCACGGGAGGGCGCTAAGGGAATGGAGAAGTCTATTGGGCTGCCTTCATCACGCCTTTCATTGTCTGCAAAGTAAATCATTGTTGTCAGTGAGTTTTAAGGTCTTTCTGCTCCTTGATGGCAACCTACGAGTCTCAGCCACACTACGGTCTTTCATTTGGGGCTTCTCTTCTCTACCGGCTACCCCACTTTTCTTGGTTTCTTGGTCCTTTGCTAACTCTGCTTCGGAAGTAGACTCTGGTACTTCTTCTTAGATTCCATACTCCTTTCACGGCCTTCATGTAGACGTTGATTGTTCTTTGGGTGAATCGCTCCCTCTTTTATTTATGTGATACCTCGTGATAGAATTTTCAATGACAACTCTACATTGATCTTGTATCCTTTTGGGGATGGCATACAACAACCTGACTTCTTGTTCTCTCATTGTGCACACGTGTTTATTTGGAACCAAAGCGAAGCGGAAATAAACCATACCTTCGCTTCCTCAGTGGGGCTTCCCACATTCGATGTTCTTAGCCTTTCTTCTCCTTGGTTTAATTGCACCTTACCATTAGTGAGCTTCTTGGCAATCTTTCCAAAATCGGTTTTCCAAAAGTTTCTTGAATTTGGAACCATGTTCAATGCCTTTGCCATGCCGTAGGCCTCGTTGATGGCCTTAGCCCCATATGAAACCGGACTTCCTCCTAACAACCAGTTCCATCGCCCATTTCCTACGAATTTGAATAAAACTCTCTTACTAGTGTTGTATACCACTGATTTTTGGTGTGCCTTGAGACTCTCCCACCCTCTACGCTCATCATCTCCTTAGAAGAATACTTGAGTTTTTGAATCTCCTCTCTGTGAAAACCCTTGTTAGCATAATATTTTCCACTTCAGAGATGCGCTTCGTCTGACCACGAAATCTTCTACTATTCTTCTTCTCACCTTTCCCTTTCAGCACTGCGCTCTTTCTTTGGAGTTTGTGGGCTTGGTGTTTTACGTGGCACCTCTCACGGTTGTTCTTCTGACGAATCTCGTCTGCAAGTGTTAACTTCTTAGCGAGTTTGCTGATTGTTCATTGTTCCTGGCCAATCTCTCGTGGGTTAGGGACTAGGGTGGGAATTTCAGCCATTGGAAACGGAAGAGAAGCTTTTCAAAAGGTTTGGAAAGCTAGGGTTTTCATGGTTTGAGATTCAGAAGGAGGAAGAAGGTGAATAGCTATGTGGTTTGGAGTGAATGATAAAGTTTCCAACAGTTGCAATTCAATCCAATGTTTGTGGGCTAATTATTGCTTCATTAAAAGCACGTCGCGACTTCAATTTCGCCTCATTTTATTTGAGATCATTGAATTTAGGGCTTTTTAAAGTGAGTTAATGGCATTAAAAACTCTTTTATGTCGCGACAAGCTAAGTTTGTCGCGACATCAGTGGATTTTTAGGAATTGTTTGATTATCACATTACGACATCCTTTTTATTCCTTTGTTTTTGTTCCCATTTATTTCCTACCTTGTTGGGGTTGTTTAAACATCATTTTTCATTTGAAACTTAATTCTCTCATCGCGACTTCCACGGTGGTGTCGTGACATATACCTTCTTCCTTGATACTCACAAATTGCCCTTTTAAAACGAGTCCACGACATCGATGTTTTGTCGCGACATCACTTATGTCGCGACATAACCTTTCCCAATAAGTGACCCTAAGCCCTTAACTCAATGATCTCAAGAACCTTGAATTCTCTTATTGTTCTAACCCTTTTAGACATCTCTTGAGGGCATCTCGAGCAAGATTTAACAATCGATTCAAGTATATCTGAATTGGGTTAGGAGAAGGTTACTCCCACTTTTCATGTTGTGACTTCTCTGCAGGATTCTTTGGAATTGTTCTGTAGTTGCCTTGCCATTCATGTCTTTAAACCTTCAGAAGCTCCTTGCAATATTCAAGAAAAATCTAATTAAACTACAATTGATTTCTAAGAAGAATTAAATCTATCCTTATAAAAACAAATTTGACTAATTTTCGTATTAAAAAGAAAAATATTTCAAAACTAAAAATCGAGAAATTAAAATCCTTATGGGTTGCCTCCCGTTAATTTGCTCGATTTTAAGTCCTTAAATTTGGACTTCGCATTTGTGGTACTTCTTCTTCTTCCTTAAGAACCAGGTTAGGTTCTTCATTTCCACTCTTCCACTGTTTAGATAATACTTTAACCTCACATCCGTTGACCTTGAATTCCTCTAGGTGCTCAGTCCTCGGTGTCTTGCTCCAAATGTAATTACTTGACACTTGTAGCGTAGCCCCTCCATTTAGTTTTAATTTCCTGGAAACAATTTCAGTCTAGAATTAAATGACAGAACACAATTTCCACTGCTGCGAACTCTTTTCTGAAATTCTACGATCGTGCCATTTCTTTGTCTTGTCTTTGTATATTCTAGCATTATCATAGGCTTCATTTCTCAATTCTTCCAGTTCAGATTGGTGGAGCAATCTTTCTTCCCTTGCAACCTTAAAATCGAAGTTTAACTTCTTGATATGGCCCATTGCCTTATATTCCAGTTCAGAGGTAGATGACATGGTTTGCGAAAACAATACGTATGGGGACGCATTCGATAGGGGTTTTGTATCTGATCCTATGTGAGAAGTGCATCATCAAGTTTGGAAGACAATCAGCCTGCTTGAGCTCACTTAGTCTTTTCAAGTATTCTTTTGATCTCCACATTTGGAAATTTACTTACCTTGTCCATTAGTGTAGGGATGATAAGCTAAACTCATTACATGCTTAATCCCATACCTGCTCATGAGCTTTGCAAATATTTTGTTTGCAAAGTGGGTTCCCCCATCACTAATGATAGTTCTGGGTGTTCCAAATGCGCTCGAAAATGTTAACTCTTGAAACTCTAGCTTGTATTAGCATCATTCCTTGAATGACCCTTTGCTTCCGCCCATTTGGAAACGTAATCTCACTGCTTGGTATGTGTAGATTTCAAATGATGGTCCCCATAAAATCTATTCCCCATACGTAAATTTGTATCACCATAATACCTTTGAGGGCATTTCATTCCTGCTGTATTTCCAATCTTTGGCATCCCATGCCTGATTTAACCCCATAGCCGCAATCTCTACGAAGATGGTGGGCGATAAAATCTGATTGGGTATCTTGTGAAGTGCTTTCTCCGGAAAAAATGTCCCCCATATGGTGATCATGGCATTCATTTAAAAATATTACACCAGTGCCACTTTGCACATCTTCTTATTATCATGTCGACTACCTCTTTTGAATAATAATTGGGTCATCCCGAATATAATACTGCATCGGTTAAGTTTCCTCTTACATTGGTAGCTAGTGCAGAGGCATTACTCCTGAGCGGATAATTCTGTGTCGGCATACCATGGAAGTTGGAAGGAAACCTTAAAGCAATTGCTCATCTGGGGAAGTTCTCTGGTAACATCACATTTTCTTAACCCCGTCTTGCTTCTTTCTACTCTTGTGGTGATCGGCTATCACGTGTCACATCCGCACCCCATCCTTGATTTCCAAATCAAACTCCTACCAGTGTGACACCCACCTTATCAATCTTGGCTTAGCTTCCTTTTGACATCAGAAGTATTTGATTCTTTGCATGATCGGTGTAATTACCACATAGGATCCTAAAATGTATTGCCTAAATTTTCCGCAACGAATGCTATAAGCTAGCATCTCCTTTTAGGTTGTTGAGTAGTTCTCTTGTGCTTCATTGAAGGTCTTACTAGCATAGTATATGGCCTGAATGGCACTATAACTTGCTTTGCCCCGACCACGGGCTCCCATTACGTGAAAATCATTGGCATCCTGCATTATTTCAAATCCACGAGTCCCATTAAGTGCGACCATTATAGGTGCTTGTGCAATCAGTTTATTTCTCTTAGCATCCTTGCGAAGGTCATCAAAATTGAACCTTGTATCTTTTTCTAGTAATCTTGCATAGTGAATTACAGCTATTTTGAAAAGTCTTTGATGAATCTCTGCAAAAAATCCGGCATGCCCAGAAGCTTCTTACTCCTTTTATTGTGGTAGGTGGTGCGAGTTTGATAATGAATTACACCTTAGTTAATTTGGCTTAGTCCGATGGCGAGAAATTTTATGCCCAAGAACAATACCTTCTGTCTGCTCTGATGGCATTTCCCAATTCGTGCTAGGCATTTGTCTTGGCATCTTTAGTCGCATTTCAGTTGTTCAAGCATTGATCAAAAATTTGGATCGCCTACTGATGAAATCATCCGTAGAAAATTTCCATCGACCTTTGGCAAATGAGAACATAACATCATACACCTCTGAAATGTGGCTAGAGGATTACACAGCCCAAACTGGCATCTGCAGAAGCAAAGTACCATGGGGGCATGTAGATGTGGTCTTCTCTTGATCCTCGAGGTCTGTCAGCAATCTCCCCGATTGTATGCAAATTGCCCATCCGAGAAAACAAAAGTGAGAGTTATCACCTTCTTTGTCAGCATCACGATCGTGACCAGGAAATGAAATATTTTCTGGTTTGCTGAATTCAACTTCTGTAATCAATGCATACCTCCATCCACATTAACATTTCTTATTTGGAATCAATTCATATTTTCATTTAAATACAGTAAGCCCCACTTTCTTTGGAACCACATGGTAGGCTCCGCCAAATCTTGTCTGATAGCATATATAAAACCTGGCATTCAACTTTTTTGTTGAGTACCTCCTTTCTGACTACTTCCTTCATGGATTGATCTATTTTGGTGTTCTGAGGATGGTTTTGAAGTCTCTTCTAAGCGAATCTTATGCATGTACAAATTGATGAACTGAAATACCCTTCAGCTCTTCAATGGACCAAGCTAAGGAATTCCTTATGCTTCATAATATTTTTCAGCAATCTTTGTTCCTCATCCTTATCCAGGTCTGGCTGAAATGATCAACTGGTTTTTCTTCTTAAATTCTAAGTAAGCATAACAAATGACATGGCAACTCTCTTTCTCAAAACTAATTAATACAAGTGGTTTTGCGATGAATTTCCTCTTTTCAATATTTTCCCCATTGTCATTTCTAATATTTCAGCTCAAGCTCATCATAGTTTCTGAGAATGAAAAAAGCTACTTGTTTTGATCGAATAGACATGCGGGTATCTTTGGAAATTCATCTCTTTTCATTGATAAGCGGGTATATTACAATCGTACCATTGTGGGGTTGGAAGTATAGATGAAATGCGCTGCATTTTAGCTTTCCTTGTCTCTGTCTATATTTTGCATCTTGCAGTCAAGTCAGCGATGACTTCTTACTCAACCCTCAAGGTAAGAACTCCTTTTTGCATCTTGTCAGGCGGCTCAGTAGCTAGGAATATGGTCTTCCCGATGGTACTTGTGGATCTATTCCATGTCGAATGATGATCTTGGAAAAACAAATTTCCCAACGATGACCAGCACATCTTTAAGAGCTCCTTCAGGTTTCACCGCGCCCGATCATGCGCCGTTTGAAGTAGCATTGGTGGGAATAGCCTCCGAGCACAGTTTCTTGGCAGTGAAAGAGGCATCGTTGGTAACAAAGTCACGAAGAGCTTCACCGGAATTCAATTCCTCCAATGATGCAAGGAATTGTAAAGCTCCCTGGGTCCTTCTTCAGCACTACGGCAATTCTTTTCGATTCTTTGCCTTCGCAGTGGCGGTGAGATTCACTATTCCTTTCTCTTACATTTTCTTTTCTTGCTCATTATGTCCTTGAGAAATTTGCATGAAGTGGCATAAGGTTACCACTTGATAAAGGCATCACGATCTCGACACGGAAAGTTTTCAAAAACCTGCTGCTCCTCTATCTTGGATTCTGCGGTCTACGTAAGGAAATGGGGTATGGGTAAATTCTTGGATGTTCTTCCCTTTGCTCCTTAACTTTCTTTCTCGGTGCCTCTTCCTTACGGTCTTGCTCCTTCTTTATTCTTTGTCATCTTTTTCTTTCATCTTTTCTATTTCCTCCTCATTGTCTGACCATGCAGTCTTTTGGATTTTTCTTTGTGTCACTTGGGAAGGCATCTTTCTCGGCTTTGCGGGGTTAGAGACGAGTTGCCTACTTATGTCTCGGGTTCTTGGATGCATTTGTGGTGGTGAAAATTTAGGAGTGTAGTATGATTGCTTCCAACTCTTGCAAAATTTTGTTCATGGAGGTTCAACGACTTCTTATTATCCCATGAAATCGTATCTGTTCTTAAAGATTGGGCCACTCTCCCGATACGAGATTCTCTTTTGTATTCATTTCCTTCTTTCTTACGTCTTTCTTGGAACCTTGGTGTTTGTTGATACCCTTAGTGAGGTTAATACTGCCTTGGGCCTTGAGAAGCCCCTCCACCATATGAAATTCTCGTAGTTCTGAGTCTTTAGGGTGATAATGTCTTTGACGGAGTTAGGATTGGGTTTGAAATGGTAACTTCTCTGTAACTCACCTAAGTATTTTTACCTCCTCGGCATCATGGTATTCTTCATTAGCTTTCCTCGGCACTTCCTCTTAACAACTCTTTTCAACTACTCTACTTCATGGGCAGTTAATGCTGACCTCACTTTCTTGTTTGTCCATTAGTGCATAATAGCATCCAACTTTGCTTCCCATAGCATTCTTATCTTTTTGACTCCGCGGTCGCCCTCTGCTCTTTTGAAGACTGAAGGTTCTCATATTGAATTTTGTCGGGTCCTCTATCGGATCTTTAGCCTCCTCGGCACTTTTAAACGAGAATGCTCCACAACATGAAGCATCAATGATTCCACTGGATGTATCATTCGAGCATGATACGATGTCCATTTGGGTGTGGATCAATTCCATGCATAGGGCATCTTCTCGACCGTTTGAATCTTTCAGGGCCACATATGATCTCGTAACCCCTGTTGAAAACAACTGATTTCCCTCCTGCATTTACAGGGTGGTGAAGAATGCATAAGGCCTCTACCGGTACATCCTCAAGTATGGCAGAACCATATGGTAAATGTTGTGTACCATGGCCGGCTCTTGTATCTCTTAGAGAAGATAGGGTCAGATGTGACGGTAACCTCTGGTCTACCTAGCATTCGACAAGCGTATTTGCCATCGAAATGTCCCCAAATGTTCATTTGGATCTTCAGTGGGATGACGATGGCCGAATGTTCTTTTCCTGGTAATTAATGCTGGTTTAAGTTCAAAGTGTTGGCATCGATATGGTGTCCCGATTCTTGATCGTCTGAATGATAAACTTCAAGATTTATCCATCGTGTCGATGATTGGAGGTCTTCTGGCTGCTGTCCTGTGTCCCTCAGTTTGATCCTGTCTTTCATCTGCCATGGTTGTATTTTACTTGCCTTCCTTGTCTTTCTCAAATTTGCAAGTGTTTTCTCTAATTCGAATGTTGGAATCAGATCGATTTACGCTTCTATATCAGTTTTAACAAAACACACTCCCAAACAATAGGATTAGTCAAAAAACAACTAATATTCAATATGGTTGTTGTAGGTTAGTGGTCAAATGAACCCTTTGCTTGAAAAACTATTTTTGTTCTTTTTCTTTAAATATCTTAGTATTTTCTTCTTTCATCACGAATATTGATTTATCAAATTCTTTCGATCGGCGCCGCTAAAACTTGATGACCTCGGACAAACACATGCACAAATTTAGTTGCACAATTACAAGGACTATTTATCTAATCCCGAGGCACGCACCATAAAACTTATTTGAGACAAAGTCCTAGAGTTAATCATTTTAATTTGGTTTTATTTGATATCTTGTAAGTACTGCAATTGAGCAAGTAATAAAATGAATATAAGTGGATATCGATTACAGAGATCTCGAGAATTTTAAAAATCAACTACCACTGACTACTCAGCTCCATACTATTTGGATATAAAATGATGATGGGATCCGACTTAAGGAATTTGAGAGTATACTAACACGAGTAAAATAAATGAGCAATCAAATAAAATGGAATATAAAGAATAAGAATGAAGAATAGTTAAGAAAATAAATGGATATTTGGAATAATTATCTTTGGAGGAGACACATCAGTATACTACTATGAGTGAAGTACCAATTCCACATGATTAATACGATAAAACTTCTTGAATATTTCAGGTTTTAAAATCTGTCTAAGGTGTTTAATAGTACAGCTGGATCTCTCCACCCTCCACATTTCATTATCTAATTTTCTGATTCTCTCGAGACGGGAAATTAAATAACTACTTTAAAAGAGATTTCCTTGTCTGGGTATTTTTCTTTGCAATACTTCATACCCATTTTTATGGGTACATGAAATAGCTCCCCCAGTTATCGGTCGAATGGATAGCACAACTTCCGGGATGCTCTTCCTCAAGAATTAGAATAGATCACCCTCCTTGATTGGTCTAGAGCTAACCTTACGGGATTGGCCTCCTATTGAATTGAGGTAGACTGCAGCGACAAGTGTTAACTCATTCCAACTCTTTCTTGATTTCAAGTGAGAAGAGATTTATCGAAGTAAACTTCACGGCTCGATTAGATCTCGAATAAGCAGGTTAATACGCTAAAGAAATGTTCACAACTCTCGGAATGTCTTCATTGTCATAGAGGACCTCCTTGAAATGTCGAGCAATGGCTCAAATCTTAAATGGAGCATAGAAAGCGGCTGGCATTAAAGATCCGAAAACATTAAACCCAAAACCGAAGTAAATTCATAGGCTGTAGAAATTCACAAAAACTGCTTTGGAAAGACTACAGGAAAAGATAATTTATGACTATAACATTCACTTAATGGAGCGCTGGATTCACCAATTTACTGAATTACCGCATTCTGACATTACTCGATCGTAGAATAAACTGATTCGAGCCCGAAAGAGTTAGATTCGAAATTTATCTGAACTCAAAACATTCGGGGTAGTAATTTGAAAAGACTAAGTGCGCATTATTGCTCAAAATCGATAACACCCAGATCCAGAAAATAAAACGAAAACTAGAACTAATAAATCAAATCTAATCTCTAATTACCAACATTGAAGAAAAGAAAAGAAAAGAAAGAAAACTAGGAAAATAAGAAAATGAGCCTTGACTACCGGACCCTCTAGTGCATTGTGCGCCAAGGCTGCGTTCCTCTTACGAGTCATTGCGTATTTATAGGGTTTTCTCGGTTAGGCCCTAATCACAGCGCATTCGGTTGTGGATTTCCAGTAGACTTGATTCGCATTCGAAGTCGCGACCTCAAATCCGCATGTAGGCATCATCCATCCGCGACATCGATCTCGCGTCAGCGACATCAACATTAACTGCAGCTTTCAGGCGATGTCTTACGATGTCGCGACCTCGGTCTCACGTCAGCGACATCGAAACTGCTTCTCGACCTTCAATGGCTACATTCATGATGTCGCGGCCTCAATCTCACGTCAGCGACATCTTCGCTCTATCGCAGGCTTCGGTTGCTTTTGGTGTCGCGACTTCAGTCTCTTGTCGTGACATCGGCAAAGACTTACAAGCTTCCCTTTGGTGCTCTTGGTGTAGCAACAATCTCTTGTCCATGACATGAAACATGGCTCTGAATCTTCCTTGATGGTTCTTATTGTCGCCGACATCAATCCTTATCCACGACATCCAATTCGCTCTCCCTGCGAGTTTCAGCGGATTCTCACGTGCTTAGCGACTTAGGTCCTCACGTAGCGACAACGGCAGTTAACACCGGCTTCATCTCACGAAACACATGCGCGGCGATTCTCTTATCGCGACCTCCATTGAAGTACGCGACAGCATCGTCTCCCATAACCTGGTCAATCACCATTTGCTTATCTGCGGTGAGTTCTGTCGCGACGATTGCTTATTTCCTTCACTTTTCCACGGTGCTCACTGACCTTCTCTCTTTAGTGATCTTGTCGTGACTTCTTTTTCTTACTGCGTGATGGCGGCTGGCGCTTTGGATTCATTATCGATGTCACGACGAAGTCGGATGTGACATGAAGTCTTCTTCTTCTTCATTTCACACGGTTGCTTCACATGGGTTTCTTTAACTCTATTGCCTTGTTCTTCAAGTAGCTTCGTTTCGTGGAGTTTCTTTCTTTGCTGACTGGATATGCATTTTGATTCTTGCCAGCTTCTGACACCGGGTTCATACGTCTTTTGTGCACACTATAGCTGCGCCCAGCTGACCAGTTATCTCGTCGCGCTCATCCACATGCATTCTTTTCTTGCTAAAATTCTTCTTTTTCTTGAATTCACTGCATTTAACAGTTAGTTATTATAGTCTGCAACAATTATTCCTTTTTTACATTAAAATCAAACAGAAAAATGGGTAAAATAGATGAAGCTTTTAAGCTATTAAATGCGTAATTTCAAAATATAATGAATGACATTTTTAACGCCAATTATACTGGGTCTTGTAGTATACATTGATGATGTCTTTATATTTTCAAATTAAATGAAAAGCTATTTCAACACTTAATAATTTTCAAAAATTATCAAAAAATGGATTAATGTTTCACATAAAAAATGAAACTTTTACTACAAACTTGGAAAATAAAATTTCTGGAATTTTAAATTTATCAAGAAGTAAACCAAATTCAAGAGCTATTGAATTTGCAAATAAATTTCTAGATCAAATTAAGGATAAAAATCAACTTCAAAGATTTTTAGGTAGCCTTAATTATGTGTTAGAATTTTTTTCCAAATTTTAGAATTTCTATCAAACCTTTGTTCCCAAGACTAAAGAAAAATCATTTTCCTTGGACAAAAGAACATACTAGAATAATCAAACAAGTCAAAACTCAGGTTAAGGAGTTTTGGTATCTTAACCTAGATGCTTTTCTTATTATAGAGACCGATGCCTCTGACATAGGTTATGGTGGAATTCTTAAACAAGACTTGCGAAACAAAATCTTCATTGTTTGTTTTCATTGGGCATGTCAGAATAACTCCTTTGCCAAAATTATTCTACTGTCAAAAAAGAAATGTTGTCTATAATTCTTTGTATACAAAAATTTCAAAGTGATATTTTTAACAAAAAATTTCTTTTACATGTTGATTGTAAAAGTGCTAAAAAATTTTATAAAAAGATGTTCAAAATCTTGTTTCTAAACAAATTTTTTGCTAGATGGCAAGTTATTGTATTTGTTTTTTATTTTGAAATTGAATTTATAAAAGGAACTTTAAATGTTTTACCTGATTTCTTTTCACATTAATTTTTACAGGGAAAATGAGTGAAACCCCCTCCAAACCTACTACCAAAGAGTCTTAAGCCATGCGAAGGACTCAAGTTCAAACTCTAAAAGGCTTTGAAGTTTTGGATAAAACACTCAAACCCTCATTTCCAAGCTCTTCTACTCTTGTCTATCATACAGAGGAAGCAAAGTTGTTAATTCAAATTTTGGAAGCTAATCATATTTTCTGCTTCAGGGCATTTTGATTATCAAATTTTTTTCAAAAGGAGAAATATTTTAAATCAAATGAAGTGTTCAAAAGCTTCATAAAATTCTACGCAGGTTTATTATCGTTGATCTAGTCATACAAATTTCTCATATAAAAAATAATGAAGGTACATATATTGCCTATTCAAAATGCAAAATTTTAAAAATCATTTCAGAAAAAGATTGGAGACAAAATCCTTTTACTCAAAAGATTTTCAGAAAAAGAATTTCCTCATACTTTTGATTATTAAGATTACAAAGAAGCGTGGTACAATACATTCTTTGTCAAACCTTCTTCCCGTTCGTGGTTCTTCAATTGGGGAGAAAATTTTCAAAATGCTCTCCCAATTTGGTTTCAAGAGTGGTGGTTCTTTATGGGAGCTAGTTTAAACATTTTTTGCTCTGAAATAAAAAAATCTTTTGATTATTTCAAACACAAATAGTGATAGTTTTTTACATGCAGGAAATAGTTATTCCACTCTTTTATTACCAGTTTGAATCCAGCCCAGATTCTATGTATGTTTGAACCATCTGCAGAATTCTGTCTCATTTACGGCGTTTGTGAGAATTGAGTAAATGATGGTTCAACTCAATTCTAATATCAAACTTTTGAATCTATCAAAAAATGGGTTGATTCCAAGAAACCCAAGTCTCCTTCAAAAACCTTTAGAGTTACACCAACCCTTTGGTATCAAATGCCACCATAATCCACTTTTCTAGCCAGACTTTGCCTACAAAGCCTATCTGCTGAAGGCTCAAGGAACTTATCTTTGTTGAAGGCTTTGCTCCTTTGACTTTTAGACTTTGATGGCGTGTCGCGATAATGACGTAAGACAGCAAATCGAAACAGACTTTATATAGCTATACATTTCCACGTCTGCTCTGGCAGGCGTAGAGTGTCTTGATTTTCCAAATCTTTTGTGTCTAAGGGAAATCAAAATTTTCAAAATTCGCGTTCTGAATTTTCAAATCTCTAACATGCTTCATTAAAAAAAATTAAGTCATTAAAAAACTAATATGTAAAGGTTCTGAATGAATGACAGGAAAATTAGTGGATAATAATCACATTTAATCTCATTAAAAAAGTAAGACTCTTGGTCTCCCACTCTACAAAAACCTCCAAAAGTCTGAACCGTAAAAGCAAGATTTCATACTATTGGCCTTTACAGTTGATATGATGACTCAAAAACAGATTCTTTGTCTTATACTTTCTTAAAAGTCAATATAAGGATAAGCTTTATTGATGTGCTGACATCAACTGTTTTGATTCTAAATTTTCCTCTTCAAATCCATGAACCGAAGAGGCGGGATTCTATTTTGGAAAGCTAAACGAGATAAGAAAAATCTTGCTGCCATGTGAGATCTTAGGGTTTAGCTTGTTTTTGATTGACTTTCTTATATCAGTTTGATTTCAGTTTTTACTTCCAATCTTGTAAGTCACTATTTATTTTGAAATAAAAATATTTCATATTTTCAAATATTTGTTTTATATTAATGTTCATCTTATTATCTAAAGATGGAATGAGTCTTCGTTACAATAGATATTGATGATTTTTATTTTATTTTTTGGAATTTCTTGTGGATCGACAAAACTTGGACCACAATATTTGGTAACAGATTAATAAGTTTAAGAAAATATTCTTCTATTCTTACCCATTTTCCAATTTAACTATCCAAATACAGTTTTATGTTGATAAAAAAAAAAATGATAAATCGTTAAATTTATCACTCAGAATTATTTAGAAAACAACTGAATTTTATTATTTGATTTTTGGCGTTAGTTCATACTTCATGAATTGGGAGTCAAATCCTCTTTTAATATCCACCTTAACTTTTTTTCCACGTCTAATAGTTATTAGGTAGGGTAGATTGATAAAGTTGATGTTAACTTTCACCCATCCAATCAGAATAAAAAAATCAGTCAACTCAATTTGAACTATAACATAAGTTACTTAATCCAAGTGCAATAATCCAACCTTATTAACTTTTAATCTTGAGTTAAATTTGCATTGATTGAGTTAGAATTAAGTTTGTTGGATTACATATTTCAAGATTCATCAATAATTTTTCTTTAAAAAAATAATGTATTTGTATGAAGACTTAAATAGTAAATAGGATAAAATAATCATGGGTCCCATGATTGAGTTTCCATTCAAAGTGTAGGGCAAAAAGTTGCACCAAGAAAACCTTAAATATTAATAATGTGTTTGGTGGACGCGTTTAATTAATTTAGCCAATTTTTCTTTCTAGTGCGCTCTCAATAATCACCCAAACACGTCTTAATGGAATGGTCCCCCTACGTACAAATAGGCTGAAGCAGTCAAGCATTAAATAATTTAAATCAAACGATGTTATCCCATATTGCCTAATCATTTCATTAAGACAAACAAAACAACACGACACTCAAACAGCATATATATTCAACACTAAACAGTGATCTTTACACCACCTTTATTTTCTTGTCACTTTCATGAAACAGAAAGTTACAGTCCATAGTATTCATAGATTATTAATTAAGGAGAAGATCTTTTTAAAGACCCTTCACTCATCGCTATCACTTCCATACATCTCCAGAGGAAAATTAACATCGTCGGAAGAAGAAGATCCTCTGGGGCAGAAGACAACCCTGTAGTTAGTTCCGCCGGGGCACGTGAATGTGCTTGTCGGATCATCCTGAGGATAACTGTAAGCATCTGGGCATCTATTCTTGAAAAATCTAGAATAATCTGTCGGTCCACATTTAATATTGTTACAGCAATACTGGGGAGTCTTGAATACGGTACAAGGGTTGTGGCACCCTCCCGGAGTTCTCAACGGCCCCGGGCACTGTCCGTTGATATCCGCCGTGCATTTGATTCCACGGCACCGGCCGGTGGTGGGGCTGAAGTCCATGGGGATGTTGAAACCGTCAACAAGAGAAATGTCGAAAAAGTCCTTGTTACCGAACTGGTTCAAGGCGTATTCCGCCAGGGTGTTTGGCGGGTTACCCCAGCCCTTGCAGTCCAGGATGCCGCCGCAGTCGCCGGTCTGGCACCGGCCGCGGCCGCTGGCGTCGAAGTTGCAGTTGGTTCGGCCCCAGATTCGGGCCATTTTGGTGCCGGCGGGGACGTTGAGGGTCCAGGCTTGGCCGCGGTTCAGGCGGCGGCCGCCACCGGGAGAAGCGGCTGCCCAGACGGTGTAGGGGCACTGGTTGGTGATTTGGAAGGTGGCGGCATGTATGGAGGAGATGAAGGAGAAGAAGGAGAAAATAAAGAGGAGGCGGAAGTCGCTCATACTGGGAGGCTTGGAGTTGGAGCTGAACATAGAGGAAAATGGAAGTGTTTTGGGTTTTGGCTGCTTCCTCATCAATGATGTAGTGGGTTTATACTTTATATAGACGAAAACGCAGCGTTTTGGCTCGATGTAAATAAAAGCACGTCTCCAGTTTTTAATAAAGTAGAGGCGGCTACACATAGGTTTGGGGGTCATCCACTGCTCTGATGCCTCATGTGTGAGCCACTCTAATTAAATACTTTTTTTATGGAGGCGGCTACTTGCCCTTTTGTTGATCCGGTCGAATTTGGGAGAGCTTTATACCAAAATAATTGTTATTTAAAAAAAATATATTTTTAAAGTAATAAGTTTAGTGTTTCAAAATAATACAAAAACTCATAGAATCACGTCAGATTCAAGGGACAAAAACTGTATTTGTTAATTACAGTTCTTAAAAATTTTAAATAATTAAATTCGTAATTGATAAATATTATTTTATTTATGCTTATAATTAAAATTGTGATTAATAATCATAGTTTTTTAAGTCTTAAAAAGATAGTCATTAATTATGATTTTAATTTTTAAAAAAAATTTAATATCAATTACGGTTTTTATGATCTGGATCTCACATGGAATAAGATAGTTTAGTTTGTAGGCTACTTTAAAATATGTATTAGTTTGAATTTTTTTTTTTCGTAAAAGATTATTTTGGTACGTCGGAATTGGGAGGTAGCGTGGCAGAGTAACATGGCACACAGGCTCATAAGTCGTAGGCAGTAAAGGATAAGATCAAGATTAGTATCTAAGGTTTTTTTTTTAATGACAAGTGGTATGTCCGAACGCCGGGAGATCAGGGAAATGAAGAAGGGAGGATGGTCGGGGACACCTTTCAGTGCCACGCAACTTCAAAGTCAAAGTTGGATTGGAAAACTTTTACATAGAGAGAGAAGATACAGATGTTTCAAATTAAACATGATTATTACAAAACTGCTTTTGAGTTTATGGTTTTTTTTTTTTTTACAGAAAATTTGAGTTAATGTTAATCCTTGAAAAGTCCAACGAAAAATTGGACGAAATGTGAAAATAACTTCTCATTCGTTACAAAACTTAAGTGATTTAATATAAATATTAATAGGTTCTGTTAGGTTGAATCCATCATGGTCATTGAATATCGTAAAAGTCATGACCTAATTGATTTTCAATTTAAAAATTATTATTTTATTAACAAACTTTAAAATATTAAAAATATTATAATTATTGTTGTCTCTTGGATTCTTGGAGTCTCCGAATCGTCAAGGCATGAACTTAACAGTAAGGACCTATAAAAATAAACAATGCACCGACGGTGGTGTGCCGGCTATCTCTCTGATGCTTAAGTTAGAATAGAGAGCATAAATATCTTATGTTTTTCAGTAGAGTATTTTTACATACCTTTATGTAACGATTTCTTCCTTATTTATGAATGAGGAGGATGATCCATTTTTTTTTATGGAAAGTGGGTAATTGGTTTCTGAAATGGAAGGGGGGAGGCCCTTCATTTGCGTGTCAACCGTTTTTCCTTTTGGATAGCCAAATCATCTGAAGCTCCTGCTTTAAGAATCGTTTGATGTGCCAGAATGGTTAACTGCATTGATTCGTGGGAGGATGTGTTTTGTTCTGAGGATCAGTGAAATTATTGATTTGACCATCTTCTTAGAGACGACACTCGACTAGGAGAGGATGTGCCTGGGCAATAAATTCCGTAGGCCTTCGTTGTGATCAGATAGTCCACGAGCCGGGATTTGGGCCGTGGTTAGGATCTGTGTTCGTGTGAGGATATTTGGGCGTGGCTTGTGGGCTTTGATCTGCCTGGGCCTTCTGAATAGGGGTGCTAGGCCAAAAGCCATGGTACCCACAATGCACTTCCTTTTCCGGCTAGGGAGGTCAGTCTTCCCCGGCTGGAAAAATACCGTATTCTTGACTTGTTGGTTGTTGGGAACGGGGGATCGTTAATGCTTGTATGTTCCCATGTGCGCGTTTTCGGGGGGTTTTCTATTTTTTGTAACACATTTAATGTGGCATTTTGGGGTTTCCCACAGGTTGAAACCCACATAAAGAAGGCTAACGGGGTGATGGATTACATGCTCTTGTTTGGTTTTGAGTTTTCGGTGGGTATGTATAGCTAGACGTTGTTGGTACCGTGCTTTTTCGATTGCTCCTGGGTTGAATGTGATGTTGAGGGGGTCGGTGGAGAGCTACGAGGTATGCTAGGCTTGCAGCTAATTGCTTTTTGGAGGGATATTTTCGAGCCTTATATGTATATATGTGCATTCTTTGGCATTGTTGAAAGTGATATGATCGTATTCATAGAAAGGGCTATCAGTCATTTGGGGCATTTCTTTTTTCATACCTTCTTTCTTAGCCTTTTCTTCAACTTTTTCGTCTTTCTTATGCTTTTCCTTCCACTTCCTCTTCTTTCTTAGGCTTTTTCTTCCTCTTTTTCTTCCACTCGTTCTTATTTCTTAGGCTTAGTTTTCAGCCCTGTTGGGTTATGTAATCGTTGAAGTATGATTGCTTGGTCATAAGCGTCTGCTGTGTAATTATGAACGCCTTTTGGTGTAATTAATGAAATTGTGTTTCTTGAAATTTTTGCGTTTTTGCTCACCTTATTTTTCTCGTGCTCGGCTAACCAGTCAGCAACGTGGACTAACTCCTTGGGACAAGGGTTGTGGCATTTGATGAATTCTAAAATGGATTGGCCCTTATAATTTCTGACTTGACCTAGCTTGGTTGTTTGGCCCCGGCAGTCCATTGAGAGCACAAGGGCCTAGCTTAGAGGCTCCACAGCATAGCCCACACTTTGCATTCTTGTGCCCTAGTAAGTGAAGAGGTCGCCCGATTCAAATCATTTGGAGCGATGAGTCGTGACGCATTTAATACTTTGTGGGTGCTAGGCGCTGATACTTAGGGAGTCATAATTAGATCCCATCCGTTCCCATCTCTTTTACCCCATTTTCCTATTTCCCTTATGCTCAAGGGCTTCTGCTGATACTCCGGTGTAGCATTGCGTGTTTTGCGGATTGTCTTTTTAGGTGTTTGTTTTCCCTTATCTTCCAGGTAAGCCTTATTTTTGTTCTGGGTACGTTAGATTCCAGTTGATGGCATGTTTTCGGTGACAAGATCGTAGAGGGATTGTTTTTCGGGACATGCCGGCGAGGGCGCGAGTGGTTTCCTCGGTCTAGTAGGTTCATGTGCGTTCTCGCCCTTTTACAGTTTAGTATTATGGCATGGAACTGATTCCCCTTTCTCTTCTCCTTTTGTTGTTATCTGCTTGCAGTATGATGAGAGGTCAAGAAGAGACTTCCACTAGTCAGGTTGGGCGCAAAGAGGCTATAGCCAAGATCACAGCGTTCGCAAGCGGCCTCATCTCCTCTGTCGATGGAGGTTGGTCTCTCAAATTCTAACAATATCGATTTTGAGTTGTCGGACGGTTTGGTTGAATCCATTGTTAATGAGGAAGACAGTGTAGTGTATTTCACCCGGGAACAGCTCGCAGCGGGGCTTCGCTTCGCCATTTCATCTCTGGTAAAGCAGTTCCTACACTTCTTTAGAGCGCCTCTTACTCTTATCCATCCGAATGTTATTCGAATCCTAACCGAGTGCAGCTTGCTGAACCTCCTTTACCAACTGGACATTTTGTTGGTAGAGGTTTGCTTTATTTATACCTTGAAGCTGGGACACGGAGGCCGGCTATCCATGTCGGCCTAGAGCCCTCGACTGTAATTTGTTACTGGACTTCCCGACTAGCCAAAGACCGAGGTGAAGGGCATGATCTTGGTATGAGATCCCAGGCTCCCCTGACCTCCCGTTTGCTTTTAACCAATCAATGTCATTCCAAGGTGTGTTCAAGTTGTGAGATCTGTATGTTGGTGCATCTTTAAGCATCTCTCCTTTATGTTCGCTTATTTTATTATTATATATTTTTTGTTCAGGGAAAAGCCGGAGGGGTAGACTAGTAAACTGGGTGGAGAAAGCCAGCTTTAAGAAAATTCAGAAGTTGCTAGAGATTTCGAGCTTGACATCAAATTCTCTTAAGCTGGAATCTTCGTGAGTTGAGTGTGACCCATCTACCGTAATACCCAAAGCATACGGCATTTTTATATCATGTTTGAATTTATCATAAAGTAAAGTATATTTTAAAATAAAATAAGGTTAAAAATAAAATAAGTAAGCTAGGAATTTGTACAAGACATAAAGATCTGAGTAATTTATCAAAAGAGGGTATAAAATTTAGAAGTTGTGAAGATTAGAATCAAGTGGAAATAACTTTAAGTTGTAGTGGAAATAAGAGGGGAGGAAGGAGGACTAAATAACAATTAAAGAGGCTTAAAGTGTAAAAAAAGAGATGGAGACAAAATAACTCATTTTTGTCTCAGGCAAAGAGGGTCATACGAGGTTTTGGTAGGAAGAAGAGGAAGAAAGAAGAAGAAGAGGAAGGAGGAGGAGAAATCAAGGTATGGAAATTATGGATTCTAGCATGATTTTGATACAGAATTTCTTAGGTATGGATTGCTAGGGTTTCATTTGGACATTAATTGGTTCCCTTCTCTAGGGTTTGCTAGGCAAACATTCACAACTCTAGATTTAAGGGAAATTTTTGGTTGAAAAGCCTTAGTTGATAAGGAGTAGATATGTAATCCTTCAAAATATCAAGGTTTTGTAGAATTGGGTGAATTTTGGTATGAACCCTAGGATTCTTTTGCAAATTAAAGAAGTATGTTTTGTGGAGTTGTTGAGAGAGGTTGCATGTTGGTTTTACGTGAAGGATGCATTAGGAATTGATATGGATGAAAGTGCATGAAAAATGGGAGAAAATACACATTTTGGGCAATTTTCGGTAGCGTGATGTCTTGATACGCCTGAACATGTACGGTACAAGTTGGGTTCTAGTCATTTAGACCAACATGTACGGTACATGTTAAGGCTACATTACATTGATCTTCGTTTTCCAGTTTCGACGATTTTGATATTTTGGCCATAACTTGCTTTCGTTTCCTATCGATTTTGAGTGATTAGTGATGACTACGTAAAATAGACTTCAAGGAGAACAAAACTTAAAGAATAGGAATCATGAAATTCTGATCCAAAGTGGCCTAAAATTTCACTCAAAGTGGGGCCATGTGCAAAGCGATTCACGAGATCAAGTTGATCATAGAGTAGTTCGAGGTTGTTTCGAGGACGTGGCTTTCGAGGATTAGGTGCTCACGAATTGGGTGATTCGATTGGAATAGAACCCTTAGCACCTTAGCTTTAAATGAGTACAAAGACCTAGTCCAAAAAATGGTTAATACCCCGGAAAAATGAGTAAGCCTGAAACGGTCGAAATTGTCGGTAAATCGGCTAGTTGGCATGAAAATGCCATAACTTTGAATTAGGATGATCCGATTGGATTGAATCGATTCTAAATAAAGTAGATTCATAGAACGAGGAATTTATAGGTTTTCCTAATATAAAAGTATAGGTATAAATTTTATATATGAAGAGCTAAAGAGGATATATGTATAATTTGGTTATATGAAAAGTATAGTAACATGGTTATAAGGAGAGATCTTTATTTAGTCATGAATATATCTCATATGTATACATGATGTCATTAGATATTCATGTATATGGATATCATTGTATAATACATGAAAGAAACCATAATACAAACCAATTGCACATATGGCTAGGGAAGATGGATGAATAGGCATGCACTATGGGAGAAATCATAAATCATTTGCGGCATATAGATACAGAATGTGAGGCCAGTTTGAATTAGGTGATATAGATCCGTTTGGATCACGGTGGCCGAAAGTCTTCATAATTACATAGCATGGAGTCCTTTGTAAATGGGTAGTGATATCTTCGGGTATATCTGAGATAAAGACTCTTGTCTCGATACGGTGATATGCATTTGGGTACACACGAGATGAGATCACTTGTCTCGTCACATTGTTAGTACCTTCGGGTACATATGAATTATTTAAGTATCCTTCAAGGTATTTGCAGGCGTGAATATAAAAGAAAATAGAAAGATTATACAAAGTATATGAAAAGAGTATATGATTTGATATGATACAAGAGCTTATAACATTTATCACGATGATAGTATACAATGACAAGAACACGAGTAAAGTATAAATGACATCAAAAGCCTATGGAATGAAACATGTTATGGTAGATAGATCTGTGAATGAGTAGTATATGCAGATTATAATTATCATAAGTATATGTATATGTTTAAAGAGATGATTATTATTAGAGAGTGCAGTGCTTTTTGAGGGTATTTCGCTAAGCGAGAAACAGCACTAGTGTTTCATCAGTGTGATGCGAGGAGAAGAGGAAACTAGAGGGACGGGACTGATCCACATCATCGACATCAGGAGTCGGCTCACATCCATAGGGTCCATTGGAAGATTTTTGGTATAATGTATATGTCTTTTTGTTTTGCAAACAATGTAAATGTTGAACATTATTAAATATGGAACTTGTATATGTATTTTATCCTTTGTGATATAAAACAAGTTTAATATTCTAAGTTAAGAGCTATAGTTAACTAATCCATATTTATTTGGGGCATCACAATTTAGTAAATAGGATGCAGTTCGGACTTCATGTCAGATTCGGATCGGAGAAGGTGTCTATAATCTCTATTATTCCAATTATTCCATACTCTTCCCGAGAAATAGTGGAGGAAAATACGTTGCTGCGATCTCCGGAATTTAGCTCAGGAATGGCTCATCTCAGCTGAACAGGGTAGGACGGTTGGTTGAGAGCGGTGATCAGTACCCATCCCGGGCAACCTTATTTGGCTAGGGAGGATTAGTCATCCCCAGCATTTAGGGAGGACGATAAAATTAGCCATTCGGCGTCTCCCTTTTGCGAAAAAAGGTTCTCGTCCACCCTTTGAGGCGCCCAAGAAGGGCATGCGGGTGCGAAAGGCGCTTGGAGCGGGGTGGAGATTTTGTCCCTTAGGTTCCCCAATATCTAGTCCGCCCCACCTTTAGGGAAGAGGGAAGAAGAGGAGACGAGATGGTTGATCTGGGTTCCATAACCTTCAGCGCCGCAGCCTTAAGCAGGTGCGACTTTAAGCAAGCGGCCGAAGCTACCCGAGGTGGCCAAATTGAGGCTAGTCAACTGCCGTGAGAGTTCGGATGTGCGGAGAATGGTCGTTTGTTACTTGCGAGATGGGCTTTCGCGGCGGTCAGTTCGGAGGCGCTGCTCGGTGGATTTAGGAGGGTCACGATTCATCTGCGGTCGGGACATTCCTGGGTAGATTGTTGGCCGGTCGAGATGAGGCGAATCTGCAGGGCTAGCGTAGTGGTCGTTGCTTCTGAGCCGGTTGTTGTTGAATTCTTATAGTCCTCCACAGGGCTAGGCTCCCCTCATGGAGGAAGTATCGGTTCATGGGGCCAAAAGGTGCCCAGGAGATTATCAATCCACCGGAAATTTGTTTAGCCCAGGCGAATCCCATTTGTCATATGCAGCAGGAACATCGTACTAACCGGATGCTGTAGGCGTGCGGGTTGAGGGGGGAGGGGCGAAGATTTGCCGAGTCTGAGTCCCACGCCTATGCTTGTAAGGACAGGCTGAGCGGTGGTTGAGACGAAATGTTAATGCGTAACCCGCAAACTTAGGCGTCCGTTCGGCCCGGAGGCTGGTATGTTTACAAGCTGTATGCACTGTCCCCAGAATTATTTAGAGTTATGGCCTTATTCTAATGCATTCTTTTGTAGGCCATTAGGGCTATCCGGAATATGACCTACCAGAATCAAAATTCAGTCTAAAAATTTAAGGGATCACAGAGATTTTAGCGACTCACAGCTCAGTCAGTTTGACCACAGATGTGTTGAGTGCTTCTTTAGGCGAAGTGTTGAATTAGATCAATGCTAGGAAGCGGGGCCAAAAGCGTTGAGAAGGTGGCTCGGTGAGGTGAGAGAGATCTTTTCAGCTACGAAGCCTCGATGGCTCGCCATGGATCTTAGATGCAAGTCTTTAGGGCGAGGTGGGTACGGGTTAATTTGGGTTGAGAAATGCCTGGCGCGTTCGGAAGGGAGGAGGGCTGAGGCGGAAGGTGGAGGGACGGGGCTTGTCGTCGGCCGTCGGCAGTCTGCTTCTAGGAGCTCGGGACTAAGTAAAGGATGGGGGAGTGTGCGCTCTCGAGCCTGGTTAAAGAGAAAAAAGCCTTGAAGGAGGCTTATGAGGAGGGCTTTGACGCGATCTTCAACTATGGTTATGGCTGTTGTGCTTTCGCACATAATATTTATGGAAGTCAACCCCTGGTTCCAGACGGGATGTAACGCCCCAAAAATACCCTAGAATTTTTATAATAATTTTATTATATATATATCCTCGGTATGAATTTGAGCGAACTTGGGTTTAGGAAAATTCTGATAAATTGACAAATTGTGAAATGTAAATTTAAAGTGTGAGCATATGATTGATTTATTATATGCTAAAGCTGAGAAATTGATTGACACGGAACTAGACCCCCAGTGAAGGGAAAATGTGGAAATTTGTAAAATGAGGACCTAGGGTGAATGATATAGCTTAAATGCTAATATGAAATAAATGACAAATGATAAGGAATGTGAATTACAAAGTTAGAATGTCAAAAATGGAAAATTGGATTTATTGGTTGGCCACGAGGCACTTTATAAGGAATAAGTGATTTAAGAGTAAAAGGAAAAATGAGAAATGAAATGAAAATGAGGGTGTAGGCGAGCAGCCTTACACTTAAAAAAGAAACTTAAAAGACCAAATGTGGTCTTGGGAGCTCATGAAGAGCAAATCCCGTTTTTGAGGGAAGGAAGGAGAAAAAGGGGGGAAAAGCTAGGGTTTGGCAAGAATCCAAGCTTTGTGGGCTTTGCTTCCCAATTCTTGCTCCTAAGAATCCAAACAACATGGAAGAGGAGATTTGAAGAAATAAGGTAAGAAAAATCAAACCTATTCCTCATTTATGATTTTGATTTTGGGGAAAAAGCCCTAACATGAGGAAAATGGATTTTTATTGAGTCTAAACCACTTTTGGAGTTGTTTTGGGTAGATTCTATGGTGGATTTTTGATATGGGACGAATTGGAGAAGATTGGTGGATGAAAAATGAGTGAAAATGCCAAAAATCGAACATTTCTGGGCAAAAACCCATAGGGTGTACCAGTACAGGTTGAGCTGTACCGGTACAGGTATGTAGTGGGTAACTTGTACCGGTACAGGTCAAGGGTGTACCGGTACAGGTAGTTCCAGCAGCCCCGTTTTTGCTAATTTTGCATCGTTAAGTCCCGTATTCGCATACCGATGTTTAAGGATCCTAAGAAATGAATAATAGGGGTTCAAATAAGAATGAGACTAAGTCAAAAACGTACCGTACCTCGCCGCCTCGGCGATATTTGTTTAGTATGATTAATTGCTTAACCACTAAGAGTGAAGAAATTGTATTTGACTAGGTGCGGGTGAGGACGACAACTTGACCTAGGATTGATATCGAGAAAGAAATGGAATCGATAATTGGTTTGTTCACTGACCCTCTATCTCCATTTCATGTGTTCTGGTAGTATACCAAATAAATTTGAAATTTTATTATGAAAGTGCATATGGATTTGAAAATGTGATTATGATTGGTTATGAATGCTATTTGTGAAATATATATAAGTATATATATAGTGATTTGAATTATTGTTATTCGAAATGTTTGCCAAATATATGCATGTGTGCGAATATTTGAACTATAAGAGAATTTATTGCATAAAAGTAAGTTGATTCGAAATGTATTATTGAATGACCAACATGACGGGATTCACCAACTGAATTCGTCATGAAGGTAACCGAAATTTGGATGTGGAATCACATTGCTACTGAATGACAAACAGAACAGGATTCACCAACTGAATCTATCGTGAATGTCGATTTCTATAGCCATATGTGAAATAGTAATATTGAATGTGAAACCACATTGTTACTGAATGACAAATGTGACAGATTCACTAACTTAATCATTGCAAATGTTGATTCTATAGATATATGTGAAATCACGAATCAAAAGCGAAACATGATATAAAAAGTGTATTTGTATAAGCATCTTTACATTACATGCACATTATAAAGTGACATTATTTTGATAAATGCATGATATATATACTGAACTGAAATGGAATAGTGAACTGTATAGAACCACTAAGCATGAAAATGCTTAAATGTATTGTTTTATCACGCGCAGTACCGAAAAGATGGCGCGAAGCAAAGACCCAAGATCGAGGAGCTCAGAGTCATGAGAAAGAATCATGGAGTATGTCTCATATGCATTCACCCATTTCTTTCGAACATTGATATTTTGTAAAACAATTTGAACTCTAACTTTTATTTTGTAAATGCATTTTGTTAAATGTAAATGTGTTATGAGTCTTTGAAATTGTAATTGTATATGGCTTGCCTAAAATGAAATGCTTCCGCGAATTGAAAGGTCTAAAATAGAATAACATAAACAAAATGTTTTGAGGAGATAATTGAAAATAAAATGAGTAAACCGCCCGCTTGGATCCGCCAACCGCTAAGGAGTCGGATTCGGGTCGCACACTTTGAAAAACAAAATTTAATAAAACGAGCAACTAAAGGATTTGACACGGCTTCGGCCCAAGGCCCTGGCCGCCTGACTCCAACTGGCCTGCCTGCCGGGTTGGGCTCGGGGGTCGCTACACGGGATGCCAAACATGTCAAAGCCATTATCCCCAGAGTTCTTCATCAATCCTCAATGCCCCCCGGGTGCTATCCCTGCCGAAGCCGCGATCGTCGATGTTTGCTCTCGTGAAGCGAAGGATCAGGCCGCAGGGAGGTTCCCCTGGCATCCTTGAGACCTGATATTACGAGGTGGGCGAGCATCTCTCCCGCCACTAAGGTCACCGGGTAATGAGCTTTGACTTTTCCGCCAGAGTAACCGGAGAATGAGGAACCTGATGTCTCTGGCGGGAACTAGGGGTTGTAATTTTCCATTACTCGTTGAGTCCTGTTCCTACACCCATGTTCTGTATCCCCGGTTTTTGTTATTCTGAAACCAAGCTCAATAATAAAGCAAGTGTTGTTTGTGAATTTGATGTTGTTATTTTTTTTTGTGTCAAATCACGTAATTAAGTTCATTTAGTCAGGCAAGCAAAGATGTACCTTGAGTAGGACTTAGATCAGGTCCGGATGAACACTCCGGTAGACAAGGTTCATTTGCCCCTCTTCTAGCGCCTCCTTACCCGGGCTTCGTAATGAACCAGCCAATAGGACGTCAACCTTACCCGGGCTTTGTAATGAACTAGTTGGGCATCAACCATACTGGGCCGGTAGGACATCAACCTTACCCGAGCTTTGTAATGAACTAGTTGGGCATCAACCATATCGGGTTGGTAGGACATCAACCTTACCCGGGCTTTGTAATGAACCAGCTAGGCATCAACCATACTAGCCTAGACATCAACCTTTACCCGGCTTTGTAATGAACCGTACCAGGACATCAACCATACTTGGCTCCAGAGGACATGAACTACATCACCCCCATCGGGAGCGAAAGGCCAAGGGCCTGTGTGGAAATTAAACTCGAGCTAGTGATCTCAAGACAGGGCTCGCTCGCTAGCATTGGTCACACTTTGCATGTAATCACAAGGCCAGATCTCACTACCGCCAATAATACCCCCCGAGCATGGGCCTCAGGTGCCAAGATTCCGCCGCCTGGATGATTACCACATATCCCTTCATGTAATTCGACCAGTACATATTGTCCCTGTTCGGTAGTTAAACACTTTAGGTATGGCCCGTCTAGGGATCATTTAAACAACTGTCCATTAACCAAAGAGAACCTGGCCGACTGGATTTGGATCTTGTGAGCTTTGTCCCTTTCGTTTGGGAGTTCTCCCATGTTGATACATTGTACTATGGGGTCCATATATTGAAGAATCCGACTGATAATAGATGGGTAGGAACACTGCTTATGTTATCGGAAGAGAAGCAGCTACGGCTATAAAACCCGAGAAAAATTCAATTTTTCTGAAAAAGGGTAAAACGGTAATTTCAGTTGAAAACCGAAAATTTAGATCTCAGATGATGAAACGGATTGCGCCAAGTAAATTTGTTCACAAATCTAGTGACCCTAGAAAAAGTTTCACAAATTTGAGACAATCGCATTTGGTTTAATTCCTATTGATAAGCCGTCAAGGATTTTCAGTGGACGAGATTTTTACAAAAATCTCGAAAGTCAGAAAATGACTTGAGTTAAAGTTCATTTAAAATAATTGAATTGAGAAGAAATAAAATTTTTCGGGAAAGAAACAGACCCGAATGAGACAATATAAGTTATGTATCAAAATAATAATAATAATAATAATATAATATAATAATATTATAATAATAATAAAATGAAAAAAAATAAAATAAAATCATAAAAAGGGGTGAGAACGGACAGGACGGAGAGGGAGAGCGTAGAGAGAGAGAGAAGAGGATTTTATTTTTTTTTATTTTTCTTCTCTTCGCTTTTTTCTCAGATCTACGAAAATTGGACCGCAGGTTTTCGTTGGGAATGAAGGCAAAGTTGATCTACGTGATGAGAGCTACGCGTGGACACCAAAAAGTTGGAGTTTCGACAAACTCCGTGAGGTAGGAGTTCGATCCTACCAAGTTACACTTTGCTTCATGTTTTGTAATGTTTCGCTTATTCGAGGCCTTAACGGTTATGCTTGACTTGGCCCCAAAACTTGGGACCGAATTGTTGGAATTTTTGGAGAATTTTTGGAAACCATTTGGGTAGTCCGTGACAATAAATTGTGATTTACTCAATTATATGGAATATAATTGTGTGTGTAGGCCATTGGAGATGAGATTATGAATTGCTCAAATGAGCTAATTTGAGTGATATTTGATCAATATTGAATAGCTCAAGTAAGCTAGTTTGGGTGATGGTTGATCCATGTTAAATTACATGTGGTATGAATGTAATTTGTGAATATATGCATAATTGATATATTGTATAAAAATGATTGAAATGACATAATGCATTTCATATGCACTGGGTAACCTAGAATTTAGGTGTGAGTGCATGACATGAATTTTCTGAGAAACGAACATGGTTGAGAAATGAATTTCACAAGATGATTTTCCGGAGAATTGGGTTAGGAGATGAGCCAACAGATCATTTCGGATGAGGACCATGATCAAGCTTCTGAAAGTTTCACCAACCAATTTGCCTCGGAGGGTAGTCCCATATTTTACCACTCGGTAGTATATTTTCAAGAACAACAAGTTTTGTTTTGAAAATGATTATTTTCTCATACATGGCTTAGGTAAGTGTGAGTGAGTCGGTGAGGACTCGAGACATGGAATGGGGTGATGCATATCTGGGCAGAATCACGCATTTACTGGGAGCGGTTTATTTCTGGGAGCATCGTGACATGCACTTGGGTGGAGAGTAACTCCATTTTAGTGGTCATTCCACTACCGGATCGATAGCTCACCTGCGAGGGAATTTCGCACAAGTAGCTGCCTTCAAGCATTCAGCCATGTAGAGACGATTTTCAAGAAAGTCAATAGACATGCTTTGATATAACATGTATTAGAATGTTAGATTTTAATATGTGTTTATATAAGAGTGTAATCAACTCTTGAATTATGGTGATATAATTGGTAATGGTTTTTGGATGAGTATTGGTTTATGAGCCCAAAGGCACATTTACTGTATGCTGCCTCGTGATACGAGACGAGAAATTTTCCACAGTCGACTGCACAACTGGATACCCCTGGCTTGGGGCGCCATAGTTTGGTATCCGAGCTAAGGTGTAAACGACACTGGGAGCTCTGGGTGTAGTTATAAGTGTAGTCTCGAGCACAATTTCACAAATTGTATTGTACCTTAGGCATAATGACACCAGAAGGCCGGACATGGGCCTGGGGATACGCAATCAGAAAAGGCTCGGTTAGGGATTACCCGGCGCTTGATATCCGACACCGCCACAGCCTTGGTATTAGAGCCAGGCAAACGATTACCTGTGAGCTCAGTTTGGGTATCCATAGCTTAGTCCTCGATACCAAATTTTCACAATATTTGGTATCGAGCATAGGTATACGATCACTAGGCTCGAGGGACATGGGCTTAGGCCATTACATTATGCGGAAATTGATACTAGCGTTATAGCTTGGTATCGGAGTTTAGGTACACGAATACCTAGGAGTTCATGGGACGAGTTTAGACCACTGCATGCATGGTGTGTTTCGTGTTGTGTACGGATATGTGTTCCATGTTTGTGATCAGGTGATCAGGTGTTACACATCAGACATGGAAAAACTTACACACCTGGCATGATGTATATGGGAAATGTGATCACAAGTGATTATTGCGCTGAAAATTATATGCATGGCATAACGATATAGGAAAAGTGGAATGCCAAGGTTAGGAACTATAACCTTAGGGGTTTGGAAAATGAATGAACCCGAAAGTGTCAATTTCCAGTGAAATAAATAAAGGAGTGCTGGTGGCAGCACCACTTAGGCAATGAATGGGTCAATTCATTGGCCATAGTTTCATTAAGAATTGACATGTGCATTACTAGTTCGACTGAAATGAGATTAAATAAAGTTTGTTGCCATTTGACATGTGTAGATGGCAAGTCGAGGCCGAGGACGTAGAGGTCGTCCACGAGGTGTTAGCCAAGCACTAGCAATATTTGGACTGTACAGGCCTTTGGCCGAGGTCAGTTTGTTGGTACAAGTACCATTGTACGCTTAGTACTGTAGTTAGGAGGTCCGAAAACCCTAGGAGATTTAAGTCACATCATCCCTCCGATGTTTGGCTAGGGAGGGATCCATGGTATGCACTATTGGTTTCGCAGATCGAGAATGTATTGTAGGCTATGGATATTACCCGATGCACCAAGATCAGTTAGCTATGCTCCACTAAAGGGTGAGTCCCAAGTGTGGAGGGACTGGGTTAAGACCTCTAGGGATTTAGAGGCAATGACTTGGGCAGAGTTCCATGAGCTCTTTATGAGCAAATATTTTCCGACCACTGCTAAACATTCAAAGACCTAAGAGCTCTGGGAAATGGTGCAGAACCATGACAAAGGATGGATTACATGGCCGTATCCACCGAGTTGGCACGCTTTGGTGATGACCTGCGTGGCCACGCATATGGCCAAGGTCGATATTTGAGAATGGATCGGAACTATTCGGGTAAGATTGTGGGCCTTCGCATAAGATAATGGACTCTATGGTCGAGACAGCCTCCGCCATAGAGATGGATGACGCACAAGGCATTCAAGATGCAAGTGCCGGTGGGAAGAGGAAGGAGGATCACTTTCGAGTTTGGGCTAGAGGTTGCAACCCTGAAAAGCCATTATATGAGGTAATCTTCTAGGATCTAGGTGAGAGTTGGTCGATATGGTGATATCAAATTTTGATGTCATTATTGACATGATGAGCACAACCCATCAAGTTGAACAAAGGATTGTGACCCGAGACTCGTTATCATACCGACACCTGCCTTGGAGTTGTAGAGAAGGCATATGCATGTGAGTGATGCGTCTGTGCGTGAATTTCGGGGACGAAATTGTTAAGGGGGGGAGAATGTAAACCCGAGAAAATTCAATTTTTCTGAAAAAGGGTAAACTATAATTTCGTTGAAAATCGAGGTAATTCTAGATCTCGATGATCTAAACCGATGGCGCCTAAGTAAATTGGCCTCGAATTATGGCCTAGAAAAGTTTCACAACTTTTGAGACACTTAATATTTTACGACTTCTGTGTGATAAGTCGTCATGATTTTAGTGGACTAGATTTTTATAAAATCTCAAAGCCTTAAAATGGCTTGAGTTAAAAGTTCATTTAAAATAATCAATTGAAAAGAAATAAAAATTTTCGGGAAAGAAACGGACCCGAATGAGACAATATAAGTTATGTATCAAAATAATAATAATAATAATAATATAATAATATAATAATATTGTAATAATAATAAAATGAAAAAAAATAAAATAAAATCATAAAAAGGGGGAGAACTGATGTGACTTATAGGAGAGCGTAGAGAAAGAGAAGAGGATTTTATTTTTTTTATTTTTCTTCTCTTCGCTTTTTTCTCAGATCTACGAAAATCGGACCGCAGGTTTTCGTTGGGATTGAAGACAAAGTTGATCTACTCGATGAGAGCTACGTGTGGACACCAAAAAGTTGGAGTTTCGACAAACTCCGTGAGGTAGGGGTTTTATCCTACTTGAAGTTACACTTTGTTTAAGTGTTTTGTAAATGTTTCAATATTCAAGCCTCGAACAATCAAGACGGTCCCAAAACTTGGGACGGAATTGTTGAAATTTTTGGAGAATTTTTGGAAACCATTCGCAGTCCAGGATAATAAATTAGATTTACTCAATTATTTAATATAATTATGTTGTAGGCCATTGGAGATGAGATTATGAATTGCTCAAATGAGCTAATTGGGGTGATGTTTGATCAATATCGAATAGTTCATGAGCTAGTTTAGTGATGGTTTGATCCACGCGAATACATGTGAATGTAATTTGTGAATATATGCATAATTGATATATTGTATAAAAATGATTGAAATGACATAATGCATTTCATATGTAATTGTAACCTAGAATTTAGGTGTGAGCGCATGACATGAATTTTCCGGTACCATCACTGGGCCATAAAGAAACACAGATGATTTTCCGAGAATTCGGCCGTGGACGCCATCGTATCATTTCGACGAGGACCAAGGATCAAGCTGGAAAGCTCACCCAACCAATTCGCCTTGAGGGTAGTCCCATATTTTTACCGACACTGTGGTATATTCCAAGAACAACAAGTTTTGTTTTGAAATGATTATTTTCTGTACATGGCTTAGGCAAAAGAAATGAAGTCATGGCGACTCGAGACATGAGAATGGGGTATGTGGTGACATTCAAGTAGAATCACGCATTTACTTGAGCTACATTTGGAGATCGACATGCACTTAGGTGGAGAGTAACCCATTTAGTGGTGATTCCACTATCGGGCGATAAATAATTGCCGAGGGAATTTCTTTCGTGCACAAGGAGCTCAAGATGGCTCATGTAGAGGCGATTTTCAAGAAAGCCGAGTTGTGGCTTTGATGCTTTTGATAGCAATACATTAGAATGTTAGATTTTAATATGTGTTTATATAAGAGTGTAATCAACCCTCAATTATGCGATATAATTGGTAACGGTTTTCGGATGAGTATTGGTTTATGTGAGCCTAAGAGGTATTTTTTAATAGCATATGCCTCGTGATAATGAAAATGCAGATAGATTTTCCGCAGTTGATCGGGTAGTCGCCAGACACCCCGCTTTGGGGCATCACAACGGCGCAAGGCGCTCGCTTCATCGCAACCCTGAGATGTGTCTGAAGCACAAGTCAAAGTTGCCCAAGCTCGCTTAACCAGTGGATACATACTTTGCCATCTTTGGTGGTCTCGCGACTCATATTCTTCGCGATTTGCCTCTACCACCAATTGAGAATCACTTCAATCAGAGCTTACAACTCGAATTGTAAACCTCACATGTCTAAATATCAATAATCGCCCAATTAGTTTTGTCGCAATTAACGCTCCCTTTTTACCTCCCGAATCAAAGCATAAGAACATAAATATAAAAATGGTTACATAAATCATAGAAATAAAGGTTTTTAGGTTAAAATAACATTAAAAATGAATCCGAAATGTCGAAAAACCTTAGAGTAGTCCTATAGACTGGATTTGAGAGTGTAGTGGCAAAACTGTAATTTTGAAGAAAAAAGCCAAAAATATCCCATGAACAGTGATTTTCGAGGCAGCTGGATTAAAACCCAAAATTTTCTTCTTCTTTCAGATTTTCCACCTACTCACCCCACACCTCTCAAGCCTCCTAGGATCGTTGGAAAAGAAGGAAGGAAGGTCGAGCTAGGACATTTAAGGGCAAATGTGAGATAAAAGCTTAAGATCTCCATATCAACCAAAGATTAAGGTAGGGGTTTTCTCCCATTCACTTACATTGAGGTTAGGTTATTATATATGTACTTTTTGGGGTTATAAATGCTATATTGGTGTTCTCAAACTATTCTCCCTGTACGTGAGAATGAGGAGTTTTATTCTTAAACAGGTTAATTGGGAATTGATTTCTAAATGCTAGAGTTTGGTGTGAGTGGTGAAATAACATGGGTGAGATCTCTTGTATTTCTTAACTGTTTTCTGAATTGTTTTATGACTGTTTGTGGATTCTTAAAAGTTTTTCCGGTAAATTGGAGATGTATAGAATTATTGGTTATGAGATTAATTGTTGGTAGGATAAATTTCTGGTATGGTGATTGGAAATAAAAAGGAGATGGTAGGTTCCGAGTGAGGATGCTTGAGAAACAAAGAGACCTTTGAGGAGGTGGAGGTTACGCTAAAGTATGCTACTTTCTCGATCTCTTGTATTTCCTAACTGTTTTTTGAATTGTTTTATGACTGTTTGTAGATTCTTAGAAGTTTTTCCGGTAAATTGGAGATGTATGGAATTATTGGTTATGAGATCAAAGAGAACTTTGAGGAGGTGGAGGTTACCGCTAAAGTATGCTACTTTCTCGATCTCTTGTATTTCCTAACTGTTTTCTGAATTGTTTTATGACTGTTTGTGGATTCTTAGAAGTTTTTCCGGTAAATTGGAGATGTATGGAATTATTGGTTAAGGGATTGATTGTTGGTAGGATAAATTCTGGTATGGTGATTGGAAATAAAAAGGAGATGGTAGGTTCCGAGTGAGGATGCTTGAGAAACAAAGAGAACTTTGAGGAGGTGGAGGTTACCGCTAAAGTATGCTACTTTCTCATATTATATATGGTACGCTTAGTTATAAATGCTATGTATTTATGACATGAAATTCATTCTCTCCCTTTAGTCTTTTTTTGCAAATATACATGTTTAAACAGTTAGTCGAATACCTAAGAAATCTCTTTTATTGGCTTAAAAATCCTAGTACTTGAGAATGATGGATTTTCTTCTTGAATGTTTTTTTTTGGGATTGATTTCTAAATCATAGTGATTTGTGTTGAGTAGTAAAAATAAAGTGGTTATGATATCTTGTTATTTTCCGAATTAGTTATTAAAATTGCTTCAAAATGGAATTGTGGATTTTGGGAAAATTATGCGTAAAATTTGGGGATTTATGAAATCATGAATTCGGGGTGATAATTGTGGACAAGATATGTACTTATAGGTTTTGTTGGAATGAACATGAATGAGAGGTTCTGAGAAGGATGTAATTTCTTCTCAAGGGTTCCTAGTAAGGATCTTGAGAAATACTACCATGAGTGAGAGGTTACTTGTAGGATGCTCAGAGTAGAATTATTATCAAGCGGTTCCAGTAGGATGCTTGAGAAAAAAAAATAAATAGCAGCGATAGGGTGGGGTGCGTAAAAGTATCTTGCGAAAATAACGATTGGAAATGGTATTTGGTGAAACTGTTTATAATTTCTTTTTACGTGTTGCTCGCTTGTACATTTAGTTAGGTGTTTTTATATAAACCTGAGATCGGTTTGAAAAGTCCCAATTTTTTGTAAATTGTATATCTATGTTATGTTAAAAAAAAAAAAAAAAATGAGACCGATTGTTTTTCATACTTTTCTAAACCTTGTTGGAGTTTGGGAGGATAAACCTATAGAGCTTTGTGCTCAGCCCCCCCTACTTACATCCATTTTCAGATTTTACCTTTGATGAGTTGGTAGGAGTTGAGGAACTCGTGCATTGGGAGGCCCCACTCGAGGAGAATCTAAATCCCGAGGTGAACATGTAGAGCTATTAGTTTCTTTTGTACTAGACTAGAGAAATTATTTTGAAATCATGTAAAGTCTAGTATTTTGTTATTCTGCTGCGTTATCATAGTTTAATTATTTGGAAATGTAAATGCCATTGTTGGGCATATTCTTTTGATATTGTGGTAATGGCTTGGCTTATTCTTTTGGAAGGTTATTGTGGGTATTGCATACGGTGAATGGAAATCTTTTGGGATAATGTTGTAAATATTTTATGGATAACTAGGCCCAATGTGGTTGATGTATTATAATTGAACAAGTTGTGTTTTGGGTAGAGCTCCTCGAACAAAGGAGACTATGCCCGAATTTTGTTAAATTAAGGACCCCCGGTTATTTATGGATTTTATTAGTGCTCTTATGGTATAAATGGTTGTTAGTATGTAATGCTGTCCCAGGGGGTGTTTGGGGCGTTATACACTATAGTTGCCAGTTCAATTCTGGCTAGGATGGCCTCATACTCTGATTCGTTGTTGGAGGCGCTGAAGCCTAAACGGATTGCCTGCTCGATCTTTTCTGACCAGGAATTTAGTTACAAGCCGTGCAACCGATTTGCCTAGATGTCACGTCTATATTAAAGGTCCACCGAGTTCAAGCTTTCAGACTCTCGGATTAAGGGATCTCTGCTAGAAAATGCGCGGAACTGTTCTTTTTACCAATCTTGGCTTATCTGCGAATCTAAATTATTCAGTTCAATTGCCGTGGTAGCCTCGAGACGAGTCAAGCTTGTGAATAGTGCTCCAAAGAGGGAGGTTAGTTAGCACAACAATGGGGTGTGCTTGGAAGTATGGGTGGAGCTTCTTTGTTGCTACCGGAGGAATTGCACCTTGAGGTGGCTGGATCGGGTTTGCAATGTCGTAGGACACTGGCGGCGAAAATCTTGGCATGCACTTTATTCTCATCTTCCTTGGGCAGGGCAACATTCAGGACATTTGAAGCGCAAGAGTATGCGAAGAGTGTTTGCCGGTTTCAAGGCTAGCAAGGGCTGGAGGTTACGCAGGAATCTTGTTTGATCGTGAGGCTTTATCACATTCCTCATTCACGTCGGGATTTGGTTGGCCCTGACGAGGTAAAGAAGAAGCGGCTTTAGACGGTCACGTAAATTGAGATAAACACTCCCGGGGCGGCCCGAACGACCCGGTCAATTTGTTGTACCCTTTTTTAAGACGGGCCGGGAACTCAAAATAGCTTTAAGTTGGCGGGGTTGGCTTCTATACCCCTACGAGTCTGCGGAAAACCCATGAATCATCTCATGGCCCGACTTTGAAGGCGCACTTTGGGTGATTGAGCTAGCCGTGCACGCCTTAGGAGTTCAAAGCCTCTTACGGGTGTTCGATTATGGTCAGCGTTCCTTGGAGCTTGCAAATATATCGTCAATGTATACCTTTATGGTCTTTCCTAGTAGTGGCCTGAACATCTTGGTCACTAACTTCTGATATGTTACCCCGACATTCTTTAAACCGAACGACATCACATTGTAGCAGTACAGCCCGTGCGGGGTGATGAATGTTGTTTTTTTTTTGCGTCTAGCGGATGCATGGGTATTTGATGATATCCCGAGAAGGCATCTAGGGCAGCCGACATCCACGATGCTCGTGAAGCCGCGTCGACAATACAGTACATCTAAGGTAGAGGGAAAGGCATCTTTGGGCATGCCTCATTGAGATCTATGTAGTCCACGCACACTCTTCATTTACCGCATTTTTCGGGACTACCACCACATTGGCCAGCCATTTCGGGCACTTTATCTCCCTGATGAATCTTGCTTTTAAAAGATTATCCACTTCTGACTCAATAACCTGATGACGGTCCGGGTGGAAGCGCCTCACTTCTGTCTAGCAGAGCTTGGGTGAAGGATGACATTCGGTTGTGAGGCATGTGGGGGTCCCAATACCAGCCATGTCTGAGTGAGTCCTGGCGAATACATCCATATTACGGAGTAGAACTTTCTTCGTATTTGTTCCTTATAACAGTTGAGGAGGAACTAACATATGTGGATTTATCCGGCTCTGCTAAGGATATTGATTCTAGGGGGTCTACGACTAAACACTCCCTGTCCTCTGCCCTTGCTTGGGCGCGGTGTAATTGCTATTAAGTGCAGGTCTCGAGGGCCAGGCTGTAGGAACTTCGTTTTCTCACGGCTCTGTGCGGCCCGGCTAGTGGCACTCTTAGAGGTTGCTAGTTGGTTGCTTTCGGGGTCGATTGCGGAGCGCTAGTCAAATGGCGATCATTTGATGGTAGGTCGAGGCACAACTTTCATTGCATGCGGCCGGGCGATACAGCAATGGCATTGAGGCAGGCTAAGGTCCTCGTATTGCGAAAAATAAGACTGGCGAGACTCACAGGCCTTGCCTTGAGAGAAGCAATGTCGCCATGATTCACTGTGAATTTACTGTTAAGCCGGACGGGATTCTACCAGCCGAACTCGGCTGTCAAAGAGATGTTCATACACTTTGAAGGCGAGCAATTATAAGAGGTGACTTGTGCTAGAATTGACTAATTTTCTGTGCACATCAAAATCGTTAATACATAGAGTAAGTACGAGTGCATCGTGGTGCGGAGTAATGACCTTAGACGGGTTAACAGGGGGAAAGGACATAGGGCCGTCAATTGGCTGAATTGCTCTGTTGCTGTCTGGGACGTGGATAGTGTTCACCCGGGCCCGGGCTGTGGCTGCTTGCAACAACCTCCTCTTTTGACGCTTAGACTGATATTGATCGTCAACCGGGCCGCCCAGTATGTAGTTTATGGTGGGTTAAGGTTTAGGTGGGAGCTCTGTGCTGGCCGCTATTCTTTCAACTGCGGGAGCAACCTCAGCTCTGCGGATTGTCTCCCGAACATATCTCTTGAGGTGGCCGGCCCTGATTAATTTTTTCCACAAAAAATTTTAGGTTTCGACATCGGTTGGTCTCATGCCTATGGTCTTTATGGTAATCACATCTCAAAGACTAGTTGCGCTGTGCGGGATCTGACTGAATTGGTGTGGGCCATTTGAAGTCGGGGTGATCCCGGATGAGAGGTAGGAGTCTGTTGTAAGAGATGTTCAGAGGGCTAAACTGCGGGGGTTCCCTCTTTCTCTTTGATTGGTCCCGGGAGTGTTTATGGTTCTTACCCTGACTTCCCTTTTGTTCATTCTGTCCCTTAGTGGCCGGCTTGCTGCTTTGGGCCGTGACCATCACGGTTTGAGAGGCTGCGGTTGAATTTATCCACGATGCAGCCTGAATTCTTCCCGTGTCACGGGCGGATCGAACGTGAGTGGAAGAATGGGGTGGTCGACTAGCTCCTTCGGAAATTCTAGAGAGGGCCGCGTCAAATGCTTGTGAATCAATCTGTTTGGACAACCTCAAAATCTTCTAGTGGGAAACATTTGCGATGGACTCATCCTCCACGCTTGAAGATGGTTTGCGGAAGGCGATGTTTCCCTTATGTCGAAGGCGAGCACAGTCTTGGGAAACAAATGCAGCTCACAACTCGTTGAACGAATTGATAGATCTCAGTGGGAGTTTGTGGAACCGAAGCGGGCGAGCTACTGAACACTGCATAGTAGTGGTCGTCTCAGTATTTAAGTATCATTTGCACGGTGGAAATGCAGCATGGTCATGCGCGTCGGAAGGCCATCATACATGGAAAAAGACGGTATGACAAAGCCACGGGGCGGTTCATAGCTCAAGATGTGTTGGCCCAGCGGGGAGGATAACATGTCTTCAAGTCCCTGGACAATGGTAGATGTAAGCATGTGCAGGGCGGGTGCAACCTCGAAGGTAGGATACATGAACGAAAGTGGTGGTGCTACGCCCCTATTCCACATGGGCACATTTTCATGGGCCTGCTCCGACTGTCGTCGCTCTTTACTGATTTCTCTTTGTGCTCTGTGATGCATGCCACTAACGAAACGACTGGAACGATGCAGGGGCCTCTTTCTTGATTCAATCTCCACATTGTTCTTTGGGGGTGAAAGATCAGGTAGCGGAGAGCTACCAGAGGATAACTCATCGTTTGCTACTGCATCATTGTCGCCTGGCAGGATGGGCTCCTTGCCTCTATTCTGTTTGACCGGGGGTGTAGGATGGCTGCTCCCTCGTGCATTTTCACCTTGATCCTTTTCCAAACCAGCCCGTAAGCCATCGTTCTCTTCTTTGCTTGAGATGGTTGCCACGGTTCTGATTAAACCATCCCATCGGCCTACTCTTCGTGCTTCGTTTCCATATCTTGACGCCAGCGAAGAAACTAGTCCTCAAGGGACTGATTTGTTGGCCATAGTGATAGGATCCGACGAATCGGATGAGTGAGCGGGAACCACCAAATCTTCGGGGTGTGGGGGATCTCTTGATAGCCGACGTAGCCAAGCCCTCTCATGTCTTCGATAAGATTTTTTGCTTAGTCGTTCCCATAGACAGCGCCAATTTGTTGTCTCTTGGATTCTCGGAGTCTCTGGATCGTCAGGGCATGAACCTGGCAGTAAGGACCTGCAAAAACAAACAATGCACTAGCGGTGGTGTGCCGACCGCCTCTCCAATGCTTAAGTTAGAATAGAAAGCGTAAATATCTTCAGTTTTTCAGTAGAGTATTTTCACATACCTTTCTATTGCGATTCCTTCCTTATTTATGAAGGAGGAGAATGGTTCACTTTTTATATAAAGTGGGTGATTGGTTTTCGAAATGGAAGGGGGGAGGCGCTTCATTTGCGCGTCAGCCGTTTTTCCTTTTGAATAACTAAGTCATCCAAATCTTCCGCCTTAAGAATCGTTTGATCATCTTAAGGACGGTTACTTACGTGATTCGTGGGAAGATGTGTTTCAGAGCTCCGAGGGATCAGTTGGGAAATTATTGGCTGACCATATTCTTAGAGATGACAGCCGGCTAGGAGAGGATGTACTTGGGCAATAAATCCCGTAGGCCTTCGCTGTGATAGGGTAGTCCATGAGCCGGGATTCGGGCCGTGGTTAGGATCTATGTTTGTGTGAGGATATTTGGGTCTAGCCTGTGGGCTTTGATCTGCCCGAGCCTTCTGAATAGGGGTGTTAGGCCAAAAGCCATGATACCCATAATTATCTTTTCAAAAAAAAAAAAACCCTTATACTTATTGTTGGGTTTTTTTTTCTCAAAACATCTCTTTTATTTTGAATAACATTTGTGAATTGTCCTTAAAATTAAGCTTTGTTGCTTTATAAGAAATTTAACCTTATTTAAAATTATTAAAGTTAAATAACAATTGTACATTTGCTTTATTACGATGACTGAAAACATGTATCGGGTTGTTAAAAAAAAAACATGTTTCTGGTTTCGTATTAGTTATTATCAAGTACATAATATATAAAAAAAACTACTTAAATTGTTGTCTGTTATTTTTTTAGAATTATTTAAAAAATAATTATATGAACATATATAAAAATACTGAGCATATTTACAAATACTAAAAATATTTTATAGAATAAAAAATAATATTTCAAAAAAAAATTATTTTTTGATTGTTTGTAAACGCAATCCCAAGACTACTACAATAAAGTTTTACATGTATTTATTAACAAAGAGAAATTAAATCACATCAATCAAATTCGTTTTTAAAATAGTTAAATAAATGTGTAAAGACAAGATATACTCGAAGTCGGAACGTAAAAACCTGATCTAAAAAATAAAAATAAAATATTTTCCAGAATCAGTTTTTGTCGGTGAAAAAATAAGAAACTTGTGTTTTAGCATGTTGATTTGAGGATAATTATAAATATGACATGAAAAATATAAAATACATAATTCAATATGATTTTTTATTAAGTAATTATATTTTTGGTATGATAGTTAATACCTAGATATTATTTTAATAAATTATATATATTATCGTAATAAACAGTGCCTAAGAAATATATAGCCGCTCTGTTTTAATGTGTCACATGACCCTTAGCTTGCATATATAACGTTGTTTGTTCCTTTTCCTGAAGAATACAAAATAGAAAGTGTAATTCAAAATTTGTCTCCTTTTACAACATGGTATAAGAGCGGGAAAAACATATCTGAGACTAGATTTTCTTTCTCATTTTCCTACTCACTTTCTCTCAAACACAAACAACAGTAAAACATTGAATCTAGTGACCGAAGATGGCACACCAAAAACATGACTCTAGATCGATTCGTAGTACAGTAGCAGATAATGAAGATAATATAGAAGCAGCTTCGTCGAAAGTTCAAGGGGATGAAATGTTGCAGTTACAAAGCTCGGACAATCCAGGAATAACACCGGTCTCAGCACCACTTGTGAGATTTAAAAAAAAATTATATGAAAATTATTAAATAAGACGTTCGTATTGAATCGTGAGAATCGAAATATAGGATTCTGAGCGTCTGCGAATCAATATAGAAATATTGAGATATTTGAATATGAGTTTGAAGCTTTATGATCTTGATTTAAATCTAATCACGAGAGCTTTATGATGCTTGGGATGCTACTTATTGGTTACGTCCCCAATATTTATCTGTGATGGGAATCGAAACGTATGATCTGGGGACTATGGCCCTTGTTATAACCAATTGTGCAGTATATGAATAGTCGCGATTGTTCGTAATTATTTTAACATCGTAAAAATAAATTATGCTTCATCCTCTCTACACATTCATGCCACGCTTTATAATATATTAATTAAGGCCCCAAAACTTAAATTAATCACTATTTAGCCTAACTTTATTTGATAGCCTATAATTCATATTTATTTAATATGTCGGGCCATATATTCGATTTTTTTACTCAATGATCTCTCTTAAGTTTATATATGTAAGCTTTATAAAACGTGAATTATACTTTATGAGCTCATGAGTTGCATCTATCAAAACTTTATATACATTAACAATCTTGTTCATTAACCACACCAATATAGAACCAAAGATCGTTGTTACATGTTAGTAACTAGACCCATCGTGATCGTATATATCTGATGTAATGACAAAAGATCGTGGATGTGTAGCATTGAAATTTCATGCAATGTGATCTGAACATGCCTATTTCCAGCGGATTTCTCCTTAAACCTTAGTGAGAATCCAAACCATATAAAATCAAAGTGGATGGCGAATACTTTGCGCAGTAAATAACCTTAAATCCATAATATCCACCAACAAAAGTATCTAAGCATCTAAATACAAACTCCCACTAAAAGCGACATCACGAAACCACACCCATGGCCCGGTGTATATGAAAGACCTTAGGTGGTAATCCCTTAGTCAGTGGATCCGCAATCATAGATTTGTCCCGATATTACTCATAGATATAAGTCGAAACTTTTAACCGTTTTCTTTGACAACTAGGAATTTGATGTCATAAATTTTGACTTACGTCGAACTCCACATTGTTATTGGAATATGGTACTATCATTGTGCCACAAAATAACTTAAGTGGTCTTCGATGCCATCCATAATATGCGGCCAGTGACAAATTTTGCAACCGTATTAAAATGATTGGATCTTTCATATGGCTACAAACTCGGTATATGGTGGAAAGAAGCTCTGATAAATTTATTTAACACTCTTCCAGAGATAACCTCAATAGTAAGTAGATATAGCTGATAGATTTCATACTATCTCGACATCGACAAAATCGAGATCGAATATCCGATCTCTAGCGATCGACTTTCGATAAGTGAGCATGTAATTAACGACCTGCCTGAAATCTGCCATACTTCGCTGTTTGCTATCAATGATCATTTCAGATTGCTTAAGTATCGCCCAACATGCCAACAAAGTACACGCAATATCCGGATGCGTACATACTTGAGCATACATCGAACCACTGTGGCGGCATAAAATACATTGCGTCTCACGAATTTCAAAAATTATTCTTGGGGCATTGGCCGAGGTAATTTGTCTCCCTTAGGCACAAAGTGTCACTTAGTTTGCAATCATGCATGCCAAACGCTGCAAGAATTTTCTCAATATAGCTCTTTTGTGATAAACCAAGTATTCCCCGAGATCGATCCCGGTGTATCTGTATACCTAACATAAAAGAAACATCACTAAGATCTTTCATCTCAAATTTCTTTGATAAAAATCTCTTAGTTTCATGCAACATGCCTATATCGTTGGTTGCAAGCAGTATGTCATCAACATATAAAACCAAGTAAATATGCTTACTCATTTGAACTTATAGGTATATACAACCATATTCATCTAAAGCAATTGAAATGATAACTTGATGAAACTTGTAATACCATTGTGAAACTTGCTTAAGCTGTAGATAGATTTCTTTAACACCAAACCATCCTCTTTGTATCTCTAGACACAAAATTTTTGGTTGCACCATATGATTGTTTCATCAATGTCACCATTGAGAAATGCAGTCTTAACACATCCATCTGATGAAGCTTCAGGTCAAAGTGCGTCTAAGTGCCATTATTGTCCTAAAGAGTCTTTTGATGGCGGAAAGATCTTTTTATAATGATGCCTTCCTTTGTGTATAACCTTTAGCGTAAGGCAGGCTTTGTATCTCTCCACGTCACCTTTGAATCCCTCTTGGTTTTAAATATCCATTTTAATTAATCTGGTTCCCCCCTTCAAGCCCGATGGAATAGAGATCCCAAACGTCATTGTCTTTCATGGACTTGATCTCTTCATTCATGGCATCAATCCACTCTTGAGATTTAGAACTTTCCAGGGCTTGGCGGAAGTTGATTGGATCATCTTCCACCGCACCAATGTCAAACTCATGTTCTTGAAGAAATACAATGTAATCATCTGGCAATGCACTTCTCCTTTCTCTAGTGGATCTCCTTAATGGCGTAGGTTCTGGAGGAGGTAGAGTTTGTTCTTTTGGAACGGGAGGTTCTTGGATATTGTTTTGATTTGGATGCGCTGAACAATGTGAATTATAGGGCACGATCAATGTCCATGTATTTGTGGGAATATCAACATATTCCTCTTCCAAAGCAAAATCCCTATCCTTATCTCCCCCGTAGACTCAACATCCTCGAAGAGCGAGCATTTCCCGTCTCAAAAATTGGTTAGTAGTAGGATCATAGAATTTGTAACCCCTGTATCTTTCGGAGTATCGATAAAATGCAACTAGCCGTTCTTGAATCAATTTCTTTTCATGTGGCTGTAAGGCTTTGCTTAACTGGACATCCCCGAATGTGTAAGTGGCACAGACTAGGCTTCTTGCCGAGTCCAAAGTTCATAAGGGGTTGCGATTGCTTTAGTTGGTACTGCGGTAAGAAGTACTATCTTTACTTGATCTTTAATGCTTCACCCCAGAGTGATATTGGCAAGTTAGAATGACTAATCATACTTCTTACCATGTATTTGAGCGTTCTGTTTCGCCTTTCAGCAACACCATTCATGCTTGGAGAACCTGGCATGGTGTATTGTGGGACGATACCGCACTCCTCTAGGAATTTAGCAAATGGTCCCAGACGTTGTTCACTTGAACCGTCATACTCTCCATAGTATTCACCACCACGGTCAGATATGACGTTTTTAATCCTTTTATTGAGTTGATTTTCAACTTCAACTTTGAACGATTTGAACACTTCCAGTGATTGGGACTTTTCATGAATGAGATAAAGGTAGCCATAATGTGAAAAATCGTCTATAACCGTGATAAAATATTGTTGGCCATTCCATGAAACCGTAGGAAATGGCCCGCAAATATCTGTATGTATCGATTGGCAGAACATGCCCAGCCACAGTGTACCAAATCCTCCTTGTGTGTTTGTTTTGTTTTCCCTTTGTCTGATTTAATGCAATTTCAAAATCTGCCAAAATGAGAATCTAGAATCCCATTTGACACAAGCATTTCAATTCTCCTTTTGGAGATGTGACCTAATCTCTTATGCCATAATGATGAGGAATTCTCATCGATTAATTTTCTTTTAACACCTTGAATGCTTAATTGCAAGGTTTTATGATATGGCTCAAATTGTATCAAGCATATAAAGGTTATGCATATAAGATAAAAGAACCGGTACTGACCAAATTTGGTCTAAAAAATTTAGAATTGTATTTAAAGAAAGAACAAGTATAACCAAATTTGTCCAATATGGAAATAGAAACCAAATTTATTCGTCGAAAGGGCGAACTACAACATATGTCTCATTCAAATCCAAATAAGTGATTTTAATAATAACCTAAATGTCCCGATTGCCTCAGCTTGACCTTCTTGCCATCGCTCTGAAGATCATCTTTCACCATCATTGACTTTCGGCAACTCGGGCAACCACATGGACACGATGTGAGTGGTTGCACGAATTTATCCACCAAGTGTGTTTAGGTACCGAAGTCAAATTAACCTCGAGAACAAACTAGATTAAGTGTACCTTTCTTTGCATGAGCATGATATTGGTACATTGCTTCTTCTTATGTCCCAGCTCCTGAAGAAACAACCATTAACCCTTTTTCTTTATGTTGTTTCTTTTGATATACTTCACGGAGTTCTTTATCTTTCTTTATTTTCTTCCTTTTATCCTTGGATTACCAGTCAAATAGGCACTTTCTATCTTTCTTGTTTCAACTGCTTTCCTTTTCTTGCACCGCGATGTGAGATGAGCTCATTAAGAAGACCCGAGTCTCCTTTTGGCGGTTGTAGCTCACCTTAAATTGACTGAATTGTGTGAGAAGAGATATCAAAACCAAATGCACAAGCAAATCCTCAGAGAGATCAAGTTTATGTACTCTTAACTTTGAAGCAAGATGAGACATTTCCATAATGTACTCCCTAATGTTCCCATTACCTTTATATCTTATTGAGATGAGATTTTCCAAAAGTGTACTTGTTTTGGACTTTTCATTCTTGGCAAATCTATTCTTAATTTCTTTAAGGAACTCTTTAGTTCATGCTATCGTTTCCAGATGTATACTTATGAATGCTTAGGAATGGCCTTCTTAATGATCATCAAACACATGCGATTTGACTTCTCACCTTTCCAATATCCCTTTTCACGAACTCAAATTAAGAGGTGCGGAGGAGAAAAGCCCTTATGAGTCGGATCCATGACACTAAGAACTATTTGGAGGTTCTCATGCCATGTTTTGAAGTTTGTGCCATTTAGCATAGGAATAAAATTAATGCTAGCAGTAATGTTAGAAGCAGAACTAGTAGCTGAATCAGAGATCAATAAACAAGCAAAAAAAAAAAAAAAAACTCACATAAGATGGCTTGAAAAATAGAATTCAAATAAAGGCAAACCCATCTCAAGATTTCGAACACTCTATTAATATTTTATCTTTGGATAAAAAATATTAACTTGCAAGTGATATCTTGGTGTAGTAATCAAATACTGATAATAAGAACATATCGAATGATAAATCTTCCTTTGGGTCAATTTATTATTCATATGTAAAACCAAATAATTATCACGCGTTTATTACCACAGGTGTATATGCAATTATGTTAAATATTAATTTTCCTTTGGGCCAATTAATATTCACATAAGTTACAGGCACATAATCTTTTTATATTTTGAAATAAAATTAATTTGCACAAAAGTGGTCACTTTGGTGACATATTGTATTAATTAACTTATCTCAATATATATATATATATATATATATATATATATATATATATATATATATATATATATATAAACACCTATATTTGAATGTAAATTTTCGTAAATACATTGTAACGATAACATATTTATATTTAAATCACCAACTAAAACATCCAGTTGGCTTTGACTATTATTATTATTATTATTATTATTATTTTTTATCATGTACCTCTTCAGGGGTACCAATACTCATTTGTGTTCTCCTGTACGGGAAGTAGCAACATCCTTTGAACCAATAAGTCTTTCACGCTTTAGGCGTATTTCATGTACCACTTCAGGGGTACCAATGCTCATTTGTGTTCTCCTCTTCCGGGGAGGAACATCCTTTGAACCAATAGGTCTCCCACTTTTTAGGCGTATATTATACTCATTTGCTAATTGTCATTCAGGGACATGAATCCATGCTTTAATTGTCCTTTAGGGACAAGAATCCGGGTTGGAACATTTACAGCCGGGATCAAGGGAAAAATAATAAATAATAAATATTTTCAGCCCCAAAATAAAAAATCATTTTCTAACATATTCTCAACAATTCAACATGAAACCGCTCTGATACCAAATGTGAGATTTAAAAAAAAATTATGTAAAAACCATCACACAAACATGAACATTCATATTGAATCATCAAGAATCAAAATCACAGGATTTGTGGAAGCGTACAGATCCATAACAAAATATTGAGATGTTGAATCTGAGTCACAAAACTTTATGATCTTCAGGATGCAAATCTGAATGCGAGGCTTTATGATCTTCAAGATCACTAGTTTTGTCTAATATTTCTCTCTACGATAATGGAATCGAGAAGAAAGAAAAAACCTTGTGTAGTGCGGGAATAAGTGTTATTTATAGCCGGTGTATACGTATATGAACAGTCACAATTATTCGTAATTTATATTTTAACCCATCATAAAAAATAGAAATTAAACGTCTCCTACATTCATGTGCTCACACTTTATAATATATTAATTAAGGCCCCAAAACTTAAATTAGTCCTTTAATTAGCCTAACTTTATTTGATAACCTATAATTCACATTTATTTAATATATATGCCCATATATTCGATTTTACTCCAACACCGCTAACTGGAGGTAGTTTTCTTCCGTGGAGTAGATCAATGAAAATCGCCCTTGGAGCCAAGACAAAGTTGAAATTTATTGACGGAACTTATGAAGCTCCATCGACTGATTCATCGGCATATCCTCTCTGGAAAAAGGTAGACTATATGGTCTTATCATGGATCCTAAATTCTGTATCAAAAGAAATTGCAAAGTCGTTTATCAATGCAGAATCAACAAGAGCTCTATGGAAAGAGATAGAAGATAGATATGGTGAAGGCAATGCACCTCTGATTTACCAAATTCACAAAGAAATTAGTGCTGCATGTCAAGGAGAAATGTCAGTGACTTAGTATTACATGAAGCTTAAGAAATTGTGGGATGAACTTGATTGTCTTAAACCGATTCTTGCCTGTGATTGTGGAGCTGCAAAAGCTATGTCCGAAATAATGGAGTCTTACAAGGTAATGCAGTTTCTTGTGGGATTAAATGGAAAATTTGATAGTTCGAAAGATCATATTTTATTAATGGAGCCTTTGCCTACTATCAGTAAAGTGTTTTCCTTAATTTTGAAAGTTGAAAAACAAAAAGTATCATAGGTTGGATGTCTAGATAACATTGAGATGACTGCCTTATCAGTGAAGTCTTAGAATACTTTTGGAAATTATTCCTATAGAGTAAAGGGAAGCCAACGACAAGAAAGGAGCCCTGTGAATGATCCTGATGGATCTAGAGGTTTTTATCTTAGACGCTTGAATCAAAGATGAATGGATGATTCAAAAAGGGAAAAAGATAATCTCAAATGTGATCATTGTAATATGAATGGGCACGCTATCGCAACATGTTTTCGAATTCACGGCTATCCAGACTGGTATAGAAACTTGAAGACACAAAAATCTCTCCTGCTCAGGCATGCCAATAGTGTACACTCTGCTGGAGATACTCCTTTGGATTTTACTAAATGTGATGAAGCACCTCAGGATAGCAAGACCATTAGGAATATATATAGGTCCAATATTATACATCAGGAGATTGCAAGGTATCTCAAGGATAAGGATCCCTTCTCACATGTAAATGTTGCTCAAGCTGACTTTGCTGGTATACCTTCTCACCTCAGCCTCAATTCGTCTACAACAGAATTAGTTATTGGGACAAGGTGTTTGGATTATTGACACAGGAGCCTCCAATCGTATGTGTAACAACCTGAATTTCTTTAATGGTCCAAACCACATTGATCCTCCCATTCCAGTCTACCTTCTTGGTGGTCACCCGCAATATTTCAAAACTCCAATTCTGTTTGTTTGCATACACATGATGTTCGCTTCCTTCCCTCTTTTAAATATAATCTCATCTCTGTCAGCAAACTTTCTACATTTGTTGCTATTACATGTAAAACTTAAGTAATCTGATCATATGAAGATACCGACAACATAATCAGATTATATGCGGAAGCAAAGCAGGATGTACATACCTCTAGCCATTGTTGAGAAATAGAGAAACTGAAATACACTTTTGGTTCTTATGGCACTGAAAATAAGCTTTGATGTTGAATTTCTCACGAATATCTGAGTAGGCTTAGGGACCAAAAACGTGCAATGCCTCTTCTTTATGAAGACTCAGGCCATCACTGGTCTCCTGAAGAGGTGCAAGGGTTGAGGAAGAGGTGTTTTTGAAAATGTGGGAGATTCAAATTTTAAATTTAAACTTTAAACATATGAACCATTCTAACATTGTCCCACTTGGTTCATATAGTTCAACACCCACCACAAGGGGAAACTAAATATATAAATCACGGCGATAGGTCCTCTTATAGTGAGTAGTATCTTCCATGTATTACAATATATCAAGTTCATTAACACAAACCCTTAAACTTAATGAATAAACCATACGTTTATTCAAGGTCTAAGCTTAATGATATTTCTCAAAATAATAATAATAATTTGAAATGTACAAAACCATATGAGAAAATATCATATTGAATAAGAGTTTCATTAAAAATAATGAATATGCCTGATGCATTACATCATGGAACCAAGTCCCATTTGTATTACTTGATCCTTAAAATACTTAGGTGGCATACCTTTAGTTAAAGGATCTGCAAGCATTGACTCAGTGCTAATGTGTTCAAAGACCAATTTCTTTTCTTTAACACGTTCTCTTATGGCTAAGTATTTAATGTCGATATGCTTACTTCGACTTTCACTCTTGTTGTTCTTAGCCATAAATATCGCAGCTGAGTTATCACGATGCAACGATGCTTTAGATATAGAATCCTGATTACAGCCCGGATATGAAACTCTTTAACCATACACCATGCGACTAGCCTCAAAACAAGATCTGAACTTCGGCTTCCATGAGTGAGTGGCGGTCGAATGCGCTTTGCACTTCTCGAATCTTGCTCCATCGACTACCTTGAAATATAACCAGGATGTTGATTTACGAGAATCAACCGACTGACTGAAGTCTGAATCAGATGGCCAATCACCTCAGGCTAATACGTTCGATCTATACATAAGCATGTAATCCTTTGTTCCTTGAAGATATCTCATCACCTTCTTTGCAGCTCTCTAGTGGTCGAGACCTGGATTACTCTGATATCTTTCTAATACTCCAATAGAAAATGCAATGTCAAGTCTGGTAAAGACTTGAGCATACATCAGGCTTCCAACAGCTGAAGCTTATGGAATGTTCTTCATGTGTTCCCGTCGAAATCATTTTTCGGGCACTGATTCAAATCGAATCTGTCACCCTTCAAAATGGGTGCTACACTCGATGAACAATTTTTCATGTTAAATCTCTAGGACTATTGATAGGTCTCTTGAGACAAACCCAAAATGCCTCGAGATCTGTCCCTATGGATCTTAATGCCAATGACATAAGATGCCTCACCCATATCTTTCATATCAAATTTGATGCCCCAAATCCCGGGGGTCCGTTGACTACTCGTCAACTCGCGGAAACACTCGTGAATGTCGGGTGACCCGACATTTCTCACGAAAAATCGGGCAAAGTCTCCTTTGTACGGGGAGCTTTACCCGGGATACATAACCTGTACATAACATGTCCCAACATCAATTACATGAGTAAAAACAGCCTCTTAGGCCCATAAACTAATACTCATCCTGTGTTATATCAACTATATCAATAGTTTCAAGAGTTAATAAATGACTCTTATCTGATATACAATGGAAATTTAGAATTCTAATACATGTATACATAATGATAACGGAAGCCCTGACCCGGCTTTCTTCTCAAACTGGCCTCTAGGACGGCCAGTTTCCTCGTCTACGCTCCACAGCTGCACAGAAAAATATGTTCCCTCGACAGGGTGAGCTAATGCTCGATGGTGGAATCACCACTAAATGAAACCTCTCCCACCTAAGTGCGTATACGTCTTTCCTGAAATGCTTGTCACGTTCAGTAAATGCAGTGATCACTGCTTGGATATGCACCAGATAACTTCGGATCAGGAGTCCTCCATGAGCTCTCTCACACTTACCTAAGCCACGTATGAGAAACATTCTTTTTCAAAACAAAAGATAAAATTGTTTTACTTGTGGATGACTACCCTCAGATATAAGTAATGGACCGTCTCCGATGAATTTATTTAGTAGATGACCCTCCGATGTATATCAATTGGGCCGACTCAGAAGCGATTGATGTTATATATGGACTACCCTCCGATATAAGTAATGGGTAGACTCGATGTTATTATTAGTCAACCCTCAAAAACCACTCTCTCGATAAATCATCATGCACTACATCTATCGTTCACAAAGTTGTCTGGTGCGTATGGAATGCATGATGCGATTCAATTCGATCATATAACACATGAAAATATATAATCATGCATATATTCACATAATTTAAATCACACAAACATGTTATGCAATTTCGCGTCTATTCTGCGAATTAGCTGCGTGGGAGTACAATGATCGAACCACAGCGGTGCTTGAATTACTCTACCAAACACGGTTTCACACAAAAAATTAGTTTACGTGTCCACTATTCATATGAACAAGAAAATCCTCAAGCCATCGTCTGGCCCACTCATCAAATCACTTCCGCTCACTTTGGGAACTCCGAATTTCACGGCCATTTCCGGGCCTCATACAAACTAACACATGATTTATCGACAAAGCACAATCCAATGTACCAAACCAGCCGTACTCACGCCTTGACCGCACGATTTAAGGTTTCAAAATGGAACTATTCTCACCAAGTTTGACCGATTAAACTACCGCTCAAGGCCTTAATCCAACCTGAACATTGCAAAACACAACAAAGGTAAACCCAAGTAGGATAACCCCTACCTCTCTGAAGTTTGACTTTAAAACTCCCAAAATCGGAGTCCACGTGTGGCTTTGCCAGCCAGTAACTTTCTCTTCATGTCCCACAATCTCACACCTGACGTCTCAAATGCAGAGAGAGAAGTTGGATACTCTCTCACTAGAATTGACAAAAATCACATCGGATCTTTCTTTTTCCTTTTCCACGCTTTTGGTCTCCTTTTTCTAATGTAAGAGATCACACCATCCAACTCTTTTGTCTTTAGTGTCATTTAAATTTAAATAATGACCATTATGTCCTCTTCCTGGGTAATTTTTACACTCGGCACATCTCGCCGTCCGTTTCCATCATTTCGTCCATATGTACCCATGTGTGAATATGAGTACATGTTATATGTGACTTTTGTCACTTCAAATTATTTTTTTCGGCACCCGAAACTCGATGCCTCGAAAAACGTGTAAATTCGACTGTCTCGGAATTCCACGAAATTCGACGTGGTAGCTAGATTTTGCGAGACGATTCCAACGATGAAATCCGTTTCATCATTCAAGATCTAGAGAATAAATTTCAGATTTTTTTAAACCCAAACACTATTTCTTGCCATTTTTCCAATTAAATTTCTCGGTCTTATCAAAAGTTTTGATGAGGAAAATTGTTTCACCTCACTATAACAAACCTCCTTATCATTGGGTTGCAAGTAATATCATCCACATATACACAAGAAAACAAATCTACCCACCACTTTCCTCGTACATACATTTGATCCATGATATTTCTTCAAAACTAAACGAAGTAATGGCTTGAATGAATTTAAATACTCATTAAGGGACGCTTGTTTTGAATCCTTTACATATGATTTCTTGCTTGCAAACTAAATGCCTACCTTCATTAGAGGAGAGAATCTTCAAGTTGTTTCAGCAAACTTCTCCTCTAGATTAATATTATGAATGCCGTTTCATATCAATTTGATAAAATCAAAGTCAACAAAACTAATGCCATGATTATTCAAGAGAATCATATTAAGATAATATGAGAAAGGTCTCTTTAGTTGATTCCTTCCTTTTTGAGGAATCTCGCGTAGTCTTGCCCTTATGTCTCTCAACGCCGCCAAAGGAGTCCCTTTTTACTTTAAAAGACCCATTTACATCCAACCACTTTTTGTTGCACCCATTAGAAACTTAATTATATCCCCAAACCCAAGTAGATGTCACAGAATTCATTTCTTCTTTCATGGGAAAATTTGCAATGAAGTATTAGATTCCTTAGAACTCATGTTGGTAAAAAACGCTTTCTCATTCATTTTCTACTGCAATACCTCAAATGTCCCTCAGAAATACAATTATATAATCATTAGGCATTGCCATTTCCTAACTCTTATGATCTTCTTAATGTTGCTTCATCATTCTCTTAAGGAATTTTTGTTTATCAACTGTTGTTCAATTGGTTGTTCTGAATAATGAATTTCTTCATTGGCAACTTTATCTAGTAGATCACTATCAAGAATAAGTGGAACTTCGTGAATTGGTTGTCTCACATTCTGCTGTACTGGAGGTAAGGTGAATGACAATCAATCTATCACTAACCATAGGTTGACCTTCATAATGATCCTTCTCATAACAATGTCTTGAAATCGATCACTCCCATCGATCGTCATTCTCGTGAAATTTTGCATTTCTTGATTCCATAATCATGTTATCAGATTGACACAAATCTGGCGCCCTCGACCTTCAAAGATAGCCAATGAAATAATCGAACACTGTAAATGACCTCAGACTTTCAAATAATACAAGTTTGTAACACGTTTGACCAAGTTTGACTAAGTTTGACCAGATTTGACTAGGGCTCGACCAACACTTAGTATGTGGACCAAAGTTGACTTTTTTCAAGGATGCATAGTTTGGGTTGACTAAGATACCCATTTCTCGTAGGGCCTTGTCGACACGAGTTCATAGACGTTAATGCCAAAAACTGACTTACGGATAGAGTTATGACACTAGGGAGTTCAAGAAACTGTTTTAACAAAGTTCAAAGTCATTTCGCTTTAATTCGAAAAGCGACCCTAGTCACTATATAAAACATAGCTGCGCGCCAAAATAGAAACCTTAGCCCTAACACAAATGCATTTTGAGCTCCAAACCCGAGAGAAACTCCCAAAAACCTTGAACACCGACCGTCGCTTTTAACCCATTTTCGTGCCGCCTGCTTCAACCAACCGAGGTAACTCCGACACCCACCTTGCACACGCTGGGCGCAGCTGAGGAGGATGACGCCGGCATGAAGCTGCCTTCTCGCCAAGGTCGGAGGCCGGACGGCCGAAGGCAGCCGCGGCGCCATCTTTGGGGTCACGTGGGTTTTGCGATTTTCGCCACTTCAGCCGACCCATACCTCCTTATACACCATTGACCCTCCGAACTCATTTCGTCCTTTTTGCAAGATTCTCACCGCTGGTGATACGACAAAACAAAGAATATTCAGGTCAGACTGAGTTTTCTGCCACCATTAAGAACTCGACCGCGCCAGGCACTGGACGCGTTTCTCATCTCTCATTTCATTAATATGGTTTTAATTTTTGGACGTCAGTTGGTTAGTTTTTCATTTTTGGGTCATTTAGTAATTAATGGTAGTCGAGGGACTAAATTGAGTACCATACAATGTTTGGAAAAAACAGACTGATTAGCGAAACTCTATTTGCTTATGAATTGATTGATCGTTCAATTTCATAGAAATTAGCTCTTCGGTGAAAAGTCCCACCTTATAATTGGTCTATATGGCACACTGTGGTAATTGAAACCTCGTTTAACAACTTTGAATTTTCGCTTTCATAGCCTAAAGATTATGCTAAGGCGTTCGGGGCATCCCAATGTTGTCAAGTTCAGCTTATCGAGCCTATGGCGTCTTTTACATTACAAGTACTACTACGGTACCGGAGATCATCTCAGGAGCAAGATCGAAAGGCCTCGTATCTGTGTGAGTGTTTGATATAGTTTTAAATGTTTTCAGCATTATATTGGTATATAATTATGGTTAACTATTTATTAAATATATCATTTGATTTGAATAATATTATGCATAAATAGAATGATCTGCTTTCATATAAAAACAAGTTATCATTTCAAGGTGAATTTTGTCAACATTTTAAATATTTGGAAATTTTATCGAGTTCGTGGGATGAGTCTCAGGTGGTATTTAGATAATTGGTACATGGTAACTGAGGTTTAAATCACCTTGAAAAATTATTGTTTTAAGAAATGATTTTTTTGAGATTTGCAGCGCATTATTATAATACGGTAAAATGCCTTGGAAAGTACACGTGGAGTAAGTGAGACGACATATATTATTAGTTGCCACGCGCAGATGGCCGGGTTTACCCCGAGGTTTATTAGTTGCCATGATGGCCTAGTTTACCCTGAGGTTTTCATTAGTTACTACGCGATGGCCTGATTTACCCAAGGTTTATTAGTTGCCACGTTGATGGTCGGGTTTAACCGGTTTATAAGCTGCCACTTGTGAGGTCGGGTTTACCCGACGCCATGAAAGGTACATGGCACGTACATTGTTGTTTGAATAAAATCATTTCGCACATTTATGGGGCATTATATTTTCATGATTATTTTATGGCATGATGGTTAGATAAATTTCCTGTGTAATTTCTATGTTGAGAAATTCAAGAGAATTCTTCAACAACCGTTTTGCTAAATTGGTTGAGTATGAATTACATAATGTTATGATGGTAAGGTCAGGTTTCAGAACAGTTGTAAACTGGGAACCTTACAATGAGTGGACGGAGGTCTGTAGAAATGTTCAAAAAAAAAAGAAATAAAAGTTTTCTTATAATTATGCCACTTATCGAGATTTAGTATCTCACGCTATTGTTTTAAACTGCTCCTCAGGTCCAGCAACTAGGCGTCGCGCCGATCCATCCACATCGCCTTCTACCACAGCCACAGATTTATCACCTTATCCGTGTTGTTTTATCGACTTATTTATCTCCATTTGTACCTTGGAAATTCTACAAAACCTAGAACGCGCTCCTGGCCATTCATTGAACTCTTATGCGCCCTTATTATGTGTGAGTTTAGGTTATGACCTGCTACTTGCGATAGGTCGGTCGTGAATTGCCGCTGTGGATCTTTTTAGTATATAATCAAAGATTATAAGACGCAAAAGACGTGTTTACTTCTTTCTTAGGTGGGGTTCCATTGTGTATTCCCTATGGATCGTACAATGGAACTCCACTAGGCGGGACCACCCAAGGAATCCTAGAAGGGTATCCGGGTCGGGTCCTGTCACTAATGGTCCTTGGGTCTAGCTTCTTTTCTTGTGGGTTATAAATTCTCACTTCGGACAGGCATCCCCAAATGCGTATATGTCGCAAACTTGGTTTCCAACCTTTGAATTACTCAAAAGGTGTCTTAGGGACAACTTTGGTTGGAACTCGATTTAGTATATACACTACCGTCTTTAGAGCTTTAGACCACAAGTATTGAGGTAGTTTTGTATTACTCCTCATACTCCTTATCATGTCCATTAAAGTTCGGTTTCTTCTTTCTGCCACACCATTCGATCCTATGAACTAGTACAGTGTATTGGGCAACAATCCCATTTTCTTGAAGAAACTTTGTAAATGCACTAAGAGCTTGTCCATTCTCTGTGTATTTACCATAGTACTCTCCACCTCTATTTGATCTCACGATCTTAATATGTTTTCCACATTGATTCTCTACTTTAGCTTTAAAAACTTTAAAGGTGCCTAAAGCTTCATCTTTGGAATGAAGTAAGTAGAGATACATGGGATCAGATAATTAATTCATAAGATGATATATTGAATTAAACTATGTTGGGATTGCATAATAAGTTATATATGAATTTAATAGGTTCAGGTTCTCTTCAGACCCTTTTAGACTTGTCAGGGTTTGTCATTTCTTAATGCAATTCACACAAGTCTCAAAATTAGCAAAAATCCAGCTACAAGTAAATTTAATATTAACTAATTTTGGATATTTCAATGGAGATGTGTCCTAATCTCCGTAAGGCATAACATGTAGGATCTCTATTCATAAATAATACACTTTAACCACGGTGTATAGAATTATAAGTAACATCATTGTAATCGAATATGGATCGCATCTATCGATAATGCACCATAATCAATAACCATTGACGGCTAGACATTAAAACCTTAATATAAAGTTAAAGGAAAATCCTAAAGGTACAAGTCTTGAAACTGAAATTAAATTCCTAGTGAAACTTGGAACATAAAATGTCTTTTCCAATTCTAAAATGAACCGCTGCTTAATACAAGGATATAAGTGCCAATAGCTTCCACACGTGAACTCATCTTGCTCCCTGAATAGATGCATTGTTCACTTCCCACTGGCTTTCTTAGGTTTTGCATACCCTGTAAGGTATTTGAAACATGGATTGTGGTAACAAATCAAATCCACCATGTGTTATACGAAGATAACCATATTAGATTCAAAAATAGACAAAAGAAAATTAAGTACCTTCTTATCAATGATCTAAATTTTGAGTTACCCTTCTTCATGTGTCCTTTCCTTCTATAGAACACTTCTTGAGTCATTCTTTATGCCTGGTTGAATAGGAATCTTTTCCTTTCTTTAGCTTGATTCTTTCTTTCTTTCTTTCCAAAAGTGGCCAAGTTAACCTTTCGCCCCTCTTCCACCATTAATCCTTCCTCTTTGCACACATGGTCAAACAATTCATTGATCAATCATTTATCCTTACATTGTAAGAGATTTTTAAAGTGAATCAGATTATGGTGCAAAGCTTTCAATATATAATGAACAAGGAAAGGCCCGATGATGGTAACTTTGTAGCTGACTTAAGTTGAGCCATGAGTCTCTTACGCGCATGGAGGATATGACTGGGCGCACTCGTTATCCGTGAGCTTGGTGGATGAAAATTGCATAATTAAGGTACTAGCAAGAGCTTTGTCAGAAGTTACAAACTGCTAGTCAATGGCTTTCAGAAGTGGTTTGACTTTATCAATTTGCTCGATGGAACCATGAATACTAGCAGATATCTTGGTCTTTATGAACATAATGGAGAGGCGATTGGACCTCTCCCACTTATCATAAAGACGATGCTTACGTTGGCCGGTTTCTTTAATGTGGTCAGTTCGCTCTTCCTTATAGCAAATAATATCCATCCATCCCAAATGCGTAAGAATTCTCCTTCCATACCTTATATAGTTATCACCCCTTAGTTCGGGAATATCACACTTAAAATCAGAAATATTCTCAGGTTGAATAACTGCAATATTTTAAATATACATGCTTATTAATCAAGGATTGAGGCAAAAATACAATATCATGTTTTACTAATGTAAATCATGCTTTTAAATCATAAATCTAGTGACATAAAACTTGTCTGTGGGTTAAAGTCTTATTCATTTAGACTTAAAGAATCTTATGATAAAACTATCAAATCATGTTCTTTCCTAACCCTGGGCGGGGAAATTAGAAAATAGGAATTTCATATCTCATCCTAATTAACCATACAAATATAATAAAATTCCTGTGGATGTGATTTATCACATTCCATAAGGGATTAATTAAAATTAATGTAATCAAATGTGATCTTAAACTTAATATATATAATTTTAATCTACCATGATGTTACTGTCTTTAATTAATTAAAAATTATATCTGATCACTAAACATTATTGCAAAACCTTTAAGCAATTTAAACAATAAGATTATCATTTAATTAATTTTCATAAAACTATACACATACAAATAATCACAATAAATTTAATATATAGAAATTTAATTCTATATTTTAAATATAAAATCACTCAAGAATGACATCTAATATCAATCGACATTTAGCTTCATTAGTAGAGTGTGTGCCGATTAAGTCCGAATACTTGTGTTTAATTCGAGTTGGCAACACTTTTTCATAAATTTTGTTAATAGCCATCAATATTTTTAAAGAAAACCAATGTAAAATTAATAACTTCACACTCTGGGTCATATATATGACTACATTAAGACTAAGAGGTATTAGTTCAATTCCCTACACAAATTTTACGAATTTAGACTTACCATTCCTATATCCAAATGACAGAGTTATCCTAAATCCCAATGCACATTGGGTGAGTTTTGTAACCAAACAGGCCCTGGATGATCCCTTCAACCTAACAAGGCACTATGCACCAAATAGCCCTTGTTACTAAATAGAGATTGAGGCTACAACAAAAATCCAATAGCCCAATAGCTTATAGCACGATCCAATTCGCAATAGGGCCCAAGAGCCTGCTGCAGGAAGCCTAGGTGAGACTGTAGCCCACTAAATTGTAAATGGAATTTGGTCCATTAGGCCTTACAAGAATATGGCCTAAGATGGGCTTAAAAACACTTATTAACTAAAAACAAATACCCCAAACTATGACTTATTTAATGAACTAAAGGTTCTGTACAATTCAAGTCATTTTCAACCTTTGGACATCTTCAACCTCTGGTTTTCTACCCAGAAAAAAAAAAGTGTTTTTTTTTTTTGTTGTCCGTGCTTTACAGTTTATAAAGCAAAGATTTTCCCATAAACATGTTTTCTAAAGATTTCTTACCTTTTATTTACATTTAAAAAATGTAAAAACCATGTTGAATAAATATATTCAGAATTCTAATTTTGAAGGCACCCAAAACTGAATTTCAAAGCAGATTAGTCAAACACCAAACTCATATTGCTGGTTTGCGTACAAAATTTTCCTAAACCTAAAGGAAAAATTTTAAACAAGGCAGGTCATACACAAGCCCGATACCAAATGAAACTAAGAACTGCTCATGCGGCATACCACCAACATAATCGTGATCATATGCGGAAGCAAATGTCGTGACAGACATACCTCTAGCCATTGTCGTAAATGTAGTAAACTGAATACACTTTTGGTTCTTCTAAACCATTCTCAAGAAAATAACTCACGCAATTTTCTCTCAGATATCCGAGTAGGTCAGGGACCAGTGCAATGCCTCTTTCTTAATTCGGCCACCAGCCCGCCCCAAGATGTGCGGTCAAGAATGTGTGTTTTTGAAAATATGGGATTCAAATTTTAAATTTAAACCTGAACATATGGACCATTCTAACATTATATTCATTCTTATCTTCTCCCACAGTGATTTTTGTGTAGGGACAGAAAGGCTAACTCATTCTGGCAGTAGGAAATTAATTGGACCCTTATGTGTTAGATGAGACAAAGGTTTTTCTCCTGTTCCCTACACAGATTATTGTTTTTCTCAGTATCCTCTGCCTTCTTCTCTACACTCCTGTGCCAACACTTCTTCCTTGACTAATAACTTGGCTCCATTTCTTCTTTAGCACAATCGTTTTGGACATGCCTCTGCATCTCTCCTTCAACATCTTCCTTTCCTTTCTCATTTACGAGTTCATCATCTCTCTTCATGTCATATTTCCCTTTTGGCTAAACAGTCTCGTCTCCTTTTCTCCCAAATAATCTGGTTTCTACACCTTTCTTGTTCACTGACTTTGGGGTCCCTACAGACATTGTTCTTCTAGTGGGGCTCAATACATGCTTACTATTGTCGATGATTCGAGAATGGGCTAATTGACCATTTCCTGCTAAGTCTCAAACCTTTCAGTCCCTGAACTCATTCTTCAATCTGGTTTCTCACCAACTCTCATAATTAATCCTAGTGGTTGTCCCACCTGATTAATGGTCCTGAACTCCCATTTCCACCCCTCCTTTCTAAATCCTTCCTTGGTCACCATGGCATTTTTACATCACCTAAGTTGTATTCACCCAACAACAAAATTAGTAGGAACGCAAACACAAACATTTGCTTCCAATTCGCCCTGTGAGCCTCCTTCAATCCCCTTATCTTCCTAAGTATTTTTGGGAACATGCCTTATTAATGGCAACCTATATTCTCAACCGCCTCCCTAGCTCTGTTTTGGATTGGAAGTGTCCCTATGAGGTTCTGTTCACTCATTCCCCTAACTATGATTCTTTGCGTTGTTTTGGATGCTTATGCTTTGCCACAAATAACAAACCTCATAAGGACAGATTTGAGCCACGAGCTTCTAGTTATGTTTTCATCGGTTTCCAACATGGTATGAAGGCTTACAAACTTTTCAATCTCTTTACCAATTCTGTTTTCTTCTCAAGGGATGTGACCTTCCATGAGACCATCTTCCCATTTCAGAATTTTCCCTCTCCACCCACACTTCCTCTTCCTTTGCCATCTTCTGATTACACCTCTTCTCCTTGTCAGCCTCAAACCCTTGCTTCTTCTCCTTGTGCTGTTACTCCATCCTTGCCTCATTCTATTTCTCTTTCTTCTTCTCATTCTTCCCTTCCTCCTCGTCGTAGTGATTGGGTCCACAATCGACCTCTTTGGCTACAGGATTTTGTCTCTGCTTGCTCCACTCCTCCTTCTCCCTCTCTTCACCTTTTTGACTACATCTCCTCTGAGTCTGAACCCACCTCTTATCATCAGACTTGCCACTCTCCTGCTTGGGTGCAAGCTATGCAGCCACTTCTCATGATCACTGCCTCTTCTTTCGGCAATCTGGTTTAGCTTTCTTGGCCCTTCTAGTTTATGTTGATGACTTTCTCATCACTACTTCTGATGAACGTCTCATTGTTAAGGTTAAGCGGTTCCTGGATTCTGCTTTCTTCATCAAGGACCTTGGGCCAGCTAAGTACTTCCTTGGTGTGGAGATTTCCCGTACAACTCGGGGGTTATATCTCACACAGATGAAATCTATATAAGATATTCTTCGTGATTGTGGGATGCTTTATGCTCGCTCTGCTTCTACTCCTCTACTCCCTGGTTCCAAGTTGGCTACAGATTTTAGCCCTTTATCTGATGATCCAGAGTGTTATTGTCGTCTCATTGGCCGCCTGCTCGACCTCAATTTCAATCGTCCTGACATCACTAATGGGGTTCAGTAGTTGAGCCAATTTGTTTCTGCCCCTCGTTGTCCCCATTGGGATGCTGCTCTACATCTTCTGAAATATCTCAAGGGTACCTCCTCCTTGGGCCTTTTTTATCCCGTTGGGCGCGATTTTACTCTTTAGGCTTTTTCTGATGCTGACTGAGCTTCATGCCTTGACACTCACCGATCTTTATCATGGTATTGCGTGTTTCTTGGGTCTGCTTTGATCTCCTGGAAGACTAAAGAAACAACCTACTGTTCATCGTTCCTCCGCAGAAGATGAATACCGTAGTTTGGCTACGGCCACTTGTGAAATTCAATGGTGCACTTACCTTCGGCACGACTTCTCCATTATTGTTCCTCTTCCCGTTACTCTATGGTGCGATAATCAGGCTGTGATTCACATAGTTGAAAACCCTGTTTTCCATGAGCGCACCAAACATCGGAAGATTGACTGTCATTTGGTCTAGGACAAGTTCAAGGCGGGTCTGCTTGATCCGCGACAAACTCCTTCTCAATCCCAACTGGCTGATCTCTTCACTAAATCTTTGTCGGCACCGCAGTTCAATCGTCTGGTTTCCAAGTTGGGCTTGGTAGATGTCCTTCACCTCGCTCCAACTTGAGGGGGATGAAGAAATATATAGCCTATTCACGTGCTCTGTTTTAATGAGTCACATGATCCTTAGCTTGCATATATGATGTTGTTTGTTCCTTTTCCTGAATGAAGAATACCGAATAGGAAGTGTAATTCAAAATTTGTCTCCTTTTACAACGGTGCCAAGATAGTACTTAGACACTACAATGCACAATTATTTTCTATGAAAATCCTATTGAACCAATTATTTTACATTCTTTATACCATATTTACAAATTATTATTCTCAAATTAATAGGCTAAAACATAAGTTTCCCAAAAAATAATGTATTTAGGTGGAGTTTTCAGAAATGTATCGAAAGGCTAGATCGATGCTGCAAGTTGGTTCATGGCATACATAAGAATGAACACTCAAGACATTCATATCTACAACTAAAGCGGTCTTATATATATCCTTCAAACAGAAGCTTTAGCTTGACATTCGTTTCGAGTTATCATTTCTTATATATCTGCGGTGCAGACACGACCCTATTTTTAAAGTAAAATAATTAGGCTAAATAAAGAAGTAATATTCATGGGTTATTGTATAGGGTTCTATGGGCATGTTCATGCATCCCCTCGATTATTTCAGAACAAACAATAAAAAGGACTATTTTGTTGTAACTTGTAATGTGTTCGGCTTTTTGGATTTCAAGCCCATCGCCTATTTATACACTGATGGGCCTGGGCTCAATTTATAACTTGGGCCGAGATTATGAATCTTTTCAATCTCTATCAATCCTGCCACTTTTAGAGCAACCCACGGAGTCGCTAAAAATGCCACACAATCGCCATTTCAGATCCCGAACAAATACACACTGCTAACAGCTGCTTTTGCTCCAAATTGCAGTGTTAATTAAACTACAAGTAATTTTAATAATTCAACGTTTTTTATTAAAAATATAATTACCACAAATACGGGATTTAAATATACTGAGTGTAACAAGAGCTACCAACCGCTATTTTGCAACCTCTCAATTCTCTCTCCAAAGTTGCCAAATATGCCACCTCCCTGGATTCAATTCTCTCTCCAGGATATTGCAGTATTTCCATAAGTAAATATATATCCTGCTTCTCAGGATCGAAGCCAGGAGGGTTCGAAGATATCCCCGCAGACCGTAGATAGCCAAGTAATCAAGGCCCATTGCTTTGGAATAAAATAATCCCATGTCACTTGTCCCACGAAGATATCTCAATATATGTTTGATTCCATTCCAGTGCCTTTTAGTTGGAGCTGAGCTGTATCTTGCTAATAAATTAACTGAGAAAGCAATGTCTGGTCAAGTATAATTTGCAAGATACATTAGTGCACCAATTGCACTAAGATATGGTACTTTAGACCAAGTAATTTTTCATTTTCTTCCTTAGGCCTGAATGGATCTTTTAGTTACTTTAAGTGACCTAACAACCGTGGGGAACTAATAGGTGTGGATTTATCCATATAAAAGCGCTTCAGACTTTTTTTCTCAGAGTATGATGATTGATGAATCAATACACCATTCAAACAATACTGACTGTTGTGCCGAGACAATATCTTGTTTTCAAGATCTTTCTATCTCAAATTCCTTCTTTTTAAATAGGCTGTTGTTTCATGAACTCTTCAGGAGTCCCAATCAAATTTAAATCATTAACATATACTACTATTATTGCCAATCCATTTTATGTTTTCTTGATGAAAACACATGGACAAATTGAAGTATTCACATATTCTTCTTTGAGTAAATACTGGCTAAAACGATTATACCACATTCGACCAGACTGTTTTAATCCATATAAAGATCTTTGCAACTTGATTGAATACATGCTCGGGTTTTAAAGTCATCGCTCGTGCAATGTGAATCCTTCCGTGGATTTTCATATATACATTAGCATCTAGAGATCCATAAATATGTCGACTACATCCATCGACGATATCCACTCTTCTGAGACTACTAAACTTATCAAATAATATTAGAATGTGATTGCGTCCATTACGGAGAATATATGTCTCTCATTACCAATTCCAGGTCTTTGTGAGAAACCTGGTCACAAAAAAGACGCGCTTTATATCGCACTATTTCATTATTCTCACTCGCACAAAGACCCATCGATATCCAACAGCTGCATATTTGTAGGTGTTTGAACTAATTGGCCCAAATACCTCTTTGTTTAGCTGATCTTAATTTCGGCTTTTGATTGCTTCTTTCCATTTTAATCAATCGTTTTGATGTCGACATTCATTCACATTTTGCGGCTCTTGATCTTCATCATTTCTTATGATGTCCATAGCCACTTGGAAGGAAAAAACATAATTTATATGGGTAGTATTTCGATCCCATATTCTTCCCTCACGTATATAATTGATAGAGATCTCTTCATTGTTATGTACCGGTACATCATTAAGAGATAACTTCTTTGACTCCAGGCTCTACAAGGCTACGGTTCATCGACTGGGCTTAATAGTTATATGCTCTTCAGGAGTCATAGATATAACACTTTCCTTTTTCTAGGAATTGTGTCTTTAGAGCCACAGGTCTTCCAATGCTTTAATCGTGGGTTAGGTCTATTTGTCATGCGTTGTTAAAATTTTCCTATTACTCTTAAATCCTTGCCGGGATATTTGCAACCTGATACGTGATTTTGCAATCTCACTGAATCAATAAAAGCATCAAGCAATTACTCAAGACCCTTGTAAATGAATTATTTTCTGAACTTCTAGTTCAGATTGCTTTGTACGGGATCAAGGTGAGATAAAGATGACTCATTCCATGTAATTTCTCGTCATTCTTCTGGAATTGGCTTATCTCCCCCTAATGGTGGGAAAAGATTTTCATCAAAGTGACAATCTGCAAATCGAGCAGTAAAAACTTCCCTCGTAAGAGGCTCGATATAATTTATAATAGATGTAGATTGAAAGCCAACATAAATACCAAGACGACGTTGAGGACCTAACTTAGGTCGATGTGTGGGGGTAATTGGAACATAAAACAACAGAATCTCAAAACTCGCAAATGCGAAATATTAGGTCGAGCAACCTTAGCGAAATGTAATGGTGATAAATCGTGATCAGTCAGACGGGCTTCGAATTCAAATTTGGCGGCATGTATAATAGCATGGCCCCATGCCGATAAAGGCAATTGTTTTCAAAAGTAATGGTCTAGTAAATCAAATTACGACGCTTGATAAAAGATCTCACTTAACCCATTCGAGAATGAACATGAGCAATGTGGATGTTGAACATCTATACCAATAGACATACAATAATCAAGGAATGTTTGAGATGAGAATTACTAACATTGTCAAGACGAATTGTTCGAGAGGTGATTAGTGGAATCGCGCTTCTCCGAAATGAATTATTTGAGCCAATAATCTAGCAAAGACAACATTTCTACTAGAAAGAAGGCATACATGAGACCATCGAGTGGACACATCAATTAAAACCATATAAAAACGAAAAGGTCCACTAGGTGGGTGAATAGGCCCACAAATATCCCCTTGAATATGTTCTAGAAAAGCGGGGGATTCAAAGGTAACCTTTGTAAAAGATATTTCCATACCACTACTTTTCAACAAGCAGCATGCGATAACCATAAGTTACTAAAATATGTTTGCTTGTTAATGGATGCCCAGTAGAATTTTGAACTATTTGGCGCATCATGGAAATTCCGGGATGCCTAAGTCGGTCATGCCAAAGTAAAAATTCATTGGAGTCCTTGAACTTCTAGTTCATGACAGCATAAGATTTAATAGATCTAATAGTTGTCTGATATAACCCACAAGATAAAGAAGGCAATTGTTCCAAGATACATTTTTGCCCATAAATAATAGAAGTAATGAGTAAATACTATCATCATTATTCATAGTTCAACATGATATCCATTTCGCGAATATATTTGAAACCGAGTAAATTTCTACTAGATTTATTAGAATAAAGGGCATCTTCACTTGCAATTTAGTGCCTTTCGGTAGAATAATGGTGGCTTTTAAAGACCTTTAATCAGTGCCAGGACTGAGAATAAGTATAGACATTAGATTGAGCTAATGTGAAGTTTGAAAAAATATTGCTATCACCTTGAATCGTGTGGGTTGTGGCATAGTCAACAAGACATGCATCACCAACCGGATGACATATAATTGATCAATTCCTAAGGAGAGATCCATATATCTTTGAAAATAAACGAAATTTAAATAAAAAATCGAGTTTGCATTATAGATGCTTGTATGGAAAAACAATTATAGAAAGAAATAACATAAAAAAAAGTAATAGGATAATCATATGTCTCAATCATAGCACACATTAGCATCACAATCAAATGGTCAATTTTTTCCACTTGGATCTTCAAAATCGGAAACATCGAAATGTTACAAGGTCTTTTGCCTCATAAATCATCAAAGAAAGATCCAGCCGGGATCCATAGTGTCTTTTCCACCGATAAAATTTGTTTCAATGTGCTTGTCTTTTCGCTCATGGAGGCACGATAAAGTCGAAAACCGATGCTTGAAGTAGATGCAGCGGTCTGAGACCGGTGACCTTTCATTCCACATCTATAACATTCGGTCTCCGCAAGCCTTTTTGTTATGTGGCCTGATTGCCTTTCGGATAATTTTTTTGAGCATTGCCCAGTTGTTAGAGTGTTCTTGTTTGAAATGATTATAATCACCTCGATTCCAAGAATTATAGTGACCACGACCACGACCTCGGCCTTGTCCATGCCCACACCCACGCCCACATCTATTAACTTGAATTGTAGCATTGGCTTCAGGCAATGGTATAGATCCAGTAGGGTGAGATTGGTGGTTTCGGTAACGGAGTTCATTGTGCAGCTCCACATTCCTGATAGGCATCTGATTAACTCAGAATATTTGGTAAAATGGCAGCTCTCACATATGGAACTCACAGGGAGCACATTAGGCGTGAAAAGTGATGTATGTTTTCTCAAGCATGTCCTCATACGCCAATCTTTTCTCCTGTTGGTGAGAATAATTTTGAACAAGGCTGAGTTGTAGTCACTAACTGACTTGAAATCTTTTAGTCATAAATGAAGCGAATCATAACGGGCCTTCGGAAGAATTATGGTCTTTTGATGATCATATCGTTCTTTCAAACCTTTTCAGAGGATCAATGGATCCTTGACCGTTAGATATTCACTTTTCAGGCCTTCATCAATATGATGACGAAGGAATATTAAGGCCTTAGCGCGATCCTGCAGGGATGCGGTATTTCCTCCTTTGATCGTGTTTCCAAGATTCATTGCATCCAAGTGGATTTCAACATCCAAAATCCAAGATAAATAATTCATCTTCATCTTCAAGCATCAGGCTTGAATATTTCAAACGTAGGCTGCAGGTTGGTTTTTACAACAAAGTTCAAGCTTCAGACTTTTAACTCTGAAATTGGAAGTCTGAAAAAAATTTCAAAAAAAAATTTCAGACTATGAAATTGAAATGTACCTTTCTTGTTTTATGATTTTGTAATATGTCGATAAGTGCAGGTTCCTTGGATTTGAGCACTCGACTTTGTGATTAAATTTCGAGCTCGTGCGATAACGTGTTGAAAGATAAAAAAGAGAGAAAAGAGATAATAGAGATAATTCAAGAAGAAACTATATTTTCGTTCTTACAGAAACCCATATATATAATTATTTACGGTTATTATCTTAGTAATAATTATTCATATTATTAAATGTGTAGTCGTGCAGTTATCAGTGAATCATTTATAACAGAAAGTTCAATTTTTGTGACTATAACAATATATTTTTTTCGAAACATGAGTATATCAACATTTTAAACAAATGAATCCACCTGCCTAAGCAGTATGGTAGAATCACTAGCCCATCCCCATTAGGCCAGCCTTGAAAGCATAGGACTTATATAAGCCCACCCCTAGAATTTGGGACTTTTGTAGCCCACTTCTAGTAATTTGGGGATCTTTTGGCCCACTATCGTGTAGTGATTTTTTTTTCTTCTTTTTTATTAATTATAATTTATAAAGTGGTGATGTTAATCATTTGATTTTTATGGCAAATGGAAAGGAAAAATTCATGAGCTTAACTTGGCTCAAATCCAATTAATCAAATCAATCCAATGTTCACTAGTCAAGTCAATTCAATGTGGAGTGAAGTCAATTTAATTCAAAATTAAATTAATTTTAAGTTGAATATATATTCCAATTTCGTGTTTGAATGAGTTGGGATCAGTGTTTGAAATGTCGCGATATGTCGTTGATATATTGGGTGTCGGGCTATCCCGACACTGTAAAACCCGAGAAAATTTTTTTTTTTTTCTGAAAAAATGTAAAACGGCAAGTTCGATTGAAAACCAGAAATTTTCTAGATATCGGATGATGAAACGGACTTCATCTTTGAATTCGTCTCGCGAAATTTAGTTACCCCATTGAATTTAGTTGGATTTCAAGATAGTCGGTATTTCACGTTTTTCGAGGCATCGGATGTCGGGTGATATATGACATGATCCTGTGGATGCCACATAGCATCTTAAAGTGGCTGTGACATAACATGGTGCGCTTGTATAGATGGCTTCACGTGAGCAAAGTGTCAAGTGGAGGAAATAATAAGAAAGATAAAGCAAGAAAATAAGAAGAAAAAAAATAAGGAAAAAAAAAAAGAAATTAAGAAAAGTCAAAAAGGGAAAAATGGCCATTTTTGGCACAAACGGGAGGGACTGAGCGTGAGGGAGGAGAAGAGAGAGAGAGAGAAAGAGGAAAAGAGATTTTAAACATCACTTTAAGATCTACGGAGATCAGTAGTCGGTTTAAATCGAAGCGAAAGAAAAGTTGATCCACGCATCGCTGAGCTTCATTAATTACCAAAATCTTGAAGTTTTATTCGCTCTACGAGGTAGAATTTTCCTCGCGGAAATATTTTTAACAAAGCCATATAATGACATAGGTTGTCTTGGTAGTGTAATTTAGTCGAGATTTTGGGACGAAGATAATGGAAACTTTGGGGTAGTTCTGGCGAGTCCGGATAAAACTATCTGACGATAATTGGTTGGAGGAGAAATCGGACAAAATCATCGATATATCGACGATATATTGGTAGGGAAGCGAAATATCGTAGATGGTGATAAGAACCAGTAGCGATGGAACAATCGTGTGTATTGTTGATTTTTAGCATTTTTGGAGTATATCGGTAATTATTGACAACATATCGGTAAAAATCGACCTTATATCACCGATATATCGGTGATGATCAGCGAGGTTATGAGAGGACACGTGGAAGATTTGAGATTTATTATGATTTTTCCAAAACCTCATGACTAACGTGGATGAGGCTGGTGAATCTATGTTGATCAGCGATCCGAGTTAATCTAGCGGTCCGCTGGTTAAAAGATCGTATTTTTTATCGGCGATGGATTTTGGAATTTGACTTGATAAGCATCGTAAATGATTTTAACGGTTCGTCGAGATCTAACGGTCATAAATGATTTTTAACAGTTAGATCAAGATCTAACGGTCATATTTGATCCAAAATCAAATCCTACGGCTAGAATTCATTTTTAAAGGGGGTTTGACCAAAAAACGGCTAGTTTGACTCTAAAAATTCTATAAATAGCCCTAAAATTACTCGTTTTTTTCATGTGGCTTCGTCGATTAACTGTTGTCTCTCGAAGACAATTCTTGATTTGTGCAAGTCTTGGAGAAGAATTTTTTGGTTAATTCTTGGTGTTCAAGTCTTCCATTCAATACATCATTTGTGCAATTTAAGGCATGTTTCCATGTTAATTAATTTTTTTTTTGCATTTGTGCAATTTAGTAATTAATTTAAGTTTATATTTAGATTAAGATTTAATTTAAGTTTAAATTTAGATTAAGATTATGAATATGAAATATGAACTTATATATTATGTATATTTATTGTTAATTAATGTAAAACACATTTTATTTAACTTATGATAATTAATATAACTTTATATTTAGATTGAATTATGAATATGAAATATAAAATTTGTTAATTAATGTATGAAATTTGAACATATATTATGTATAGTTAGATATTTAATATAACTTTAGATATAGATTATGATTATGAATATGAAATATAATAAATTGTTAATTAATGTAAAAACATATTTTCTTTAACTTATAGTAATTAATGTAACTTTATATTTAGATTGAGATTATGAATATGAAATATAGAAATTTGTTAATTAATGTACGAAATATGAACATATATTATGTATAGTTAGATATTTAATATAACTTTAGATTTAGATTATGATTATGAATATGAAATATAATAAATTGTTAATTAATGTAAAAATACATTTTATTTAACTTATGATAATTAATATAACTTTATATTTAGATTGAGATTATGAATATGAAATATAAAAATTTGTTAATTAATGTACGAAATATGAACATATATTATGTATATTTAGATATTTAATATAACTTTAGATTTAGATTATGATTATAAATATGAAATATAATAAATTGTTAATTAATGTAAAAACACATTTCTTTAACTTATGATAATTAAATAGTAACTTTATATTTAGATTGAGATTATGAATGAAATATAAAAATTTGTTAATTAATATATGAAATTTGAACATATATTATGTATATTTAGATATTTAATACAACTTTAGACTTAGATTATTATTATAAATATGAAATATAATAAATTGTTAATTAATGTAAGAATACATTTTCTTTAACTTATGATAATTAATATAATTTTATATTTAAATTAAGATTATGAATATGAAATATAAAAATTTGTTAATTAATGTATGAAATATGAACATATATTATGTATATTTAGATATGTAATATAACTTTAGATTTAGATTATGATTATGAATATGAAAATAATAAATTGTTAATTAATGTAAAAACACATTTTATTTAACTTATGATAATTAATATAACTTTATATTTAGATTTGATTTGAATATAAATTGATTACAATTATTGAAGTTTATAGGATAGATAGTGGAAGTGGAAGCATTACTAGAAGTCGTGATCCTGCTTGGAAATATTGTACATCTATTGAAGGGAATATAAATGGCACAATATGCAATTTTTGTGGTATGCTGATTAAAAGTGGCAGAATTACTTGGTTTAAATTTCACTTATCACATATAGATCCCTACTTAAATAGCAAGAAGTGTCCTAGTGTCCTAATGTGCCTCTCAGAGTAAAAAAAGAAATGAGACAACTTTTAGTTGAAAGGAATAAAGCCAAAGCGAAGAAAGCTACAAATATTGAAGAAATTCGAGTTGAACTGCAAAATACAATGGGTGGTAGCCATGGACATCTCGTTGATGATGATGATGAGGATGAGGAGGAGGAGGATGATGTCTATATGTATCCGACTGACATGAACCCTGATGAGCGAGTTGACTATTGAGCAACATGTCGTGCATCCAAAGCTAGTAAATGAAATTGACAATAGGAAGAAGGGTTTATTAGAGACAAAAGAAAAATTGGTAAATCTTTTAACTTAAATTTATTATTATAGTATAAACAGATTTACAAACATTTCTAATATATATAATTGCAATAGTTGAGCCTTCACAATCACATCCAACTGATCCAGTAAGGCGGATGCAATGATCTCAAAGTGTGAGACAATTGGATCCATCACCGCCTCTTGCTCCATCATTATACAAATATTTGGCAACAAAACAAAAGAGTATTAAAAATCTTTTTAAAGGAGGTGCAATCAAAGAAATGATGGGCCGATTAATCAGTAAATTCTTCAAATATGAGAGTGTTGCGCCTAACAAAGCAGATTCTCACCACATCAAAAACATGATTGTTAGCGCACAACAAGCTGGTATGTGAAAATCAATTTTCAATTTCTAATAACATTATTATCTTACATTATAGTTGCAAACCATATAATTATTTACTTTAAACTTGTAGGCATGGGAATAGAGGTCGACAAAGAAGGATGACACAACACAATAAGGATTCGTTTTCGGCTAGTTTTGAGTCCATGAGCATTGACACTCAATACAGTGATTCATCCAATGACGCCAACGTTTTTCCTCCTTACACAATGAGTGATGGTCAACCTTCTTCACATCTTTTAGGTTCCATTGTTGAATATAGAATGATTAACCATCCTCATGATCCAAAAATGTCATTCAAAACTCCAAATCAAATGCAACAAGGATTTCAAACGAGCATGAAGGTGAATCCCAAATTTCCTATCCATGGAGAGGTTGTGGGTACAAGTAAAAACATTTATGCATGGCATGTTCAATCCTATAATCAATATTATCGGAACACTATGTATTGGTATGAGTATTGTCTTCACTAAGATGGGATCCCTTCATCACATGTTGCAATGGAGCCACATATGTTGCTACTTGGATCATCTGAACTTCGGGGCATCAGCAGCGCAATGTCAACCTGCAAAAAGGGCGATCTGGCGACGGTGGACGATCGCCTCTTAGATGATTAAGTTAGCAAAAACACGGAGAAGAAGAAGAAGAGGTTCGTATAGTTGGGATTGCATACCTTTTCATCGTAGAGATCCTCCTGATTTATAGAGAGTGGTTTGGAGAATCCCTCCCTTTTTCTCTGGAAAGAATCTCCATTTTTTTAGGAACGAAATCTCTCTTTCCTTATCAAAGACTATTTTTTCCTTATCAGAAATTAATCTTCCGAGAAGTAAGGGATTTGGAAGCTAGGAAATTCGGATATAAATACATTTTGAGTATTTCCCGCCTTTATCCATTCGACCATAGCGAACTTGTCATAAGCGGGTTAACAGTCGATTGTGGGACTTGGAACTCTAGACGGGCTGCCCTGAGGTTGACCTCTAGGAGGATACTTCGACTTTCACAGATGGGAATCCGGTTTTCCTATCTAGGTAGTGCCTACCAGTTTTGATATGGAAGGTGGGATTAGGCCACTTCACATCGTAGGCCAGGCAGACTATGGACCGGGTCGGCCGGGCCCATCGAATAGTGGGTTTAAAACCCATGGTACTCACAATGCCCCTCTTTTTTCCCAACTGGAATTTTATGCTTTTCTAGTTAGGGAAAATACTGTAGTATTAAATGTACGGAGGCGATGCTCTCTTGGCTTCAAAGTGGGTGCAAAACACACGCTTCCCAAAATATATACTGCACATTTTATATTGAAAGCTCATTTAATGTGCTTGTCAACTCCTTACCCATACAAACAGGGGTATGGGTTGCGATATTGGTTTTGTTTACGTTTTCTCTAAGGTTTCTAACTCCTTCGACTCTGCCTTTTTTTCACTTTCGCAAACTTTCCTTTCAAAGGAACCACCGGAGATTCTTGACTCTTCGACGATTGTCGATTTTCTAGTGAGTTCTCGCATCTCAAACATTCTTTTGATTGATGGTTTGTTTTATTTTTGTGGTTCTGGTGTCCTAATTAGGTTCTACCTAAGGTTTTCGCCTGCGGTTTTCTTTAGGTTTTTATCGATGGGATGTAAAACCTCCAGGTGTGGATTTCTTTTATTCACAGGGTTTGCTTCTACGCACTGCAAGCAATCAGTTTGGAGCCATGTCTGTAGAGAACACAGTCACACCAAATTCTCGCGAAATCGGGTTCAGAGGTGTCAAACGGTCTTACTTATCTCAACTCGTAGGGGAGGCGCATAAGGCCATCTTACTACCCGTGAGTAGTTGGATGTGTAGTTTCACTTACTCCCATCGTTGGTAAAGCAATTTATGCACTTTACCTGGGCACCTCCTGCACTTGTACACCCGAATGTTTTTCGGATTCTAACGGGTTGTAGTGTGCTGAACTCTCTCTACCAGTTGGACACCTCGTTGGTGGAGATTTGTTTTATTTATACTTTGAAGTCAGGACCCGGTCGCTTTGTTTATGCTCACCACATCCTCAAATTCCGCAATTTGTAACCTGCTCCCGACTCCCCAAAACGGAGGTGAAAGGGTCGTCTTGGTTAAGGGCCCATGGCACATGACGCTTGGCTCTCCAGGGCTTCCTTTTGATATGAACCAATCCCTCTCATTCCCAGGTTTGTTTTGGTTTTGATGTAGCTCGTATGTTCCTAGACGTTCTTGTTTATTGACATGCCCCTGTTTTCTTAATGATTTATAGGTAAGCGTAGGCGAGGCCGGCTGGTTAACTAGGTGGAGAAGGTAAGATTAGACCGCATCAATCGGCTACTTAAGATCACAGAGAGGAAGCGCAACCATGAGCTCCTTCTGTCTGTGAAGAATCTACGGGAGCTGGGTGCCAATCCTTTCCAATACATAGTGCCAGTTCTTCCCTGTTTGCTGCTCGCTAAGCTTGTTAAGGGCGAGCACTTCGTTCTCTAAGATCTCCTGAAGCTAATACCGAGGGGCTCTTCGCTAGCTGATTCCGCTTTGGAAACCTTTGTTCGGTCGGACTGCCTACCCTTGTCAAAGCAAGATCCCAAACTTGCCCCTAGGAGGTGAAGAAAAAGAAGAAGAAGACCCAGCGGGTAAAGGTTGTCGGCGAGGGCTTAGAGGGGTTCGTGGATTGGACGGATCTAATAGTTAGCGAACTAGATGAAGAAAGGGAGGCTGAAATGTCTAGCCTCGCCGCTGGGTTTGCTGTGCGGATGCGCAAGCGAGCCGTCAACGCTGGGGTGGGGAGGCCACCGGTCGAATGTCTGCACCCAACACTTAAGACGCATCCTGATCTGCAAGAGGAGACTCAGAAGAGCCCAGTGGTAATTGCGATGGATTCTCCTGAATGAGCCCCCGATGGCATTCTGGCTTTGGGAGGCTCCACCTAGGGCGCTCTCAACCAGGCCTCTATAACACTGGAGGACCGAGCCTAAATGAGGATCTTCCATACGACTTCGTTTTGGGAGGCTCTTCGAGGCGGTTACCGATCGGGCCCCTTCTAACTGCACTTATGGCCGCCCACGCAAGGCAGGATGGTCGACAGGATGCGCCGAGCTATTATGTTCGGGTCGATTGAATGGACACCCATCAGGATCGACGTCCTCGGTCTGTGAGGTCGCCTAACTTCAATTATCGACCGATGGGCTCCCTTCAACCAGAGAGATCCCTCCATTGAGCACATGTGCGATCTCTACCCACTCTTCTCTGAGTACCGGTGGTGGCTCGTACCGAGGAGTACTCTATCCCCTTCCCCGGCTTGATGGACAAAAAGTCTTTCCAGCGGGTGGCTGAAGATGGGATGTACATATGCAACCACGACTTCGACGAGTCGGCTGAACTGGTATGGTTGAACTTCTACCATTTTGAATATTGGCTTCATGTTATGATTTTCTTCTGACTCTCTTCTCTTTTTTTTGGCAAGTCGTCACCGCCATCCAGAATATTACGCGGCAGCATAGGGAGCTTCACTACCGGCTGGATGACGCCGAGAAGCTACGGCTCTATGCCCCGTCGACTGCCTCTAAGCATCGTGCCTTAGAAGAGTCTCTAGACAAGGCCAACTCCAGGTCCAAACATTGGGAACGGAAGGCCAGGGAGGGCACAAAGAAGATAAAAGGCACCGATGAGGAGAAGGATAGGGCTAAAAAGGAAGCTTGATTGTTCGGGTCACGCCATTGCTATCGTGATCAAGGCACCGTGGAGGAAGCTAGGTGCAGGCAAAGCGCAGACCGCCCGTCCCAGAGGTCGAGCGACGGTCTCTCTTGTTGGATATCGGTGGCAAGGATGAGGTTTGGCTCCTTCCAGTCCCAGTCTGTGCGACAAGGAGGCTATGGAGGAGGACTACCAGAAGGCCCTGGAGGTGATCTTTGCGTACGGCTAAGGGTGTTGTGCTTAAACACACAACATATGTGGGGATCTTCCAGAGGTCTCAGACGACATGCCCGACTCCTCCGTCCCGTTGCCTCCTAAGTTCTTCGCAAATCCCAGGTGCCCCCCAGTCTCAGCGGCCATTGAGGATACGACGACTGAGCCACATCTAAGCGAGGTAGTCTAGGAACTTGAGGAGAACACTCCCGCCGGGGACCAGAGCTAACTCCAATCCCTCCTTCTTCCCTATATTTTTTTATAAGGGGCCTTGTTCGGCTGCTAGGACTTGTGTACTTTTTTTACGCCTTTGGTGCTTTAATAAAATACCATTTATGGATTTATTTCTTCCATTGCCTTTTTGCTTCTTATTCTAATGCCATCAAGGACTTATAAATCTCAAATTACTGGTTATCTAGAGCCCTCCACGAAGTTTACTATGTTAGTCGTCTGTGGTGTAAATATTGAGTTAGAACTCAGAGGGTTACTAAGAGTTAGCAGCTGGGGCAGGCTTAGAGCCCCAAGCCCGGTCTTTGAAAGTGCTAGAGGTTTAGAGCCACAAGTCTCCGGGGTCTTTGAAAGTGCTGCCAGGCTTTAGGAGCCACAAGTCTGGTATTTTGAAAGTGCCAGCAGGCTTAGATCCACAAGTCTGGTCTTTTGAAAGTGCCAGTTGTGACGCCCCAAATCCCGAGGGTCTCGTTGTCAATCTGTCAACCCGTGGAATACTTGTGGGTATTGCATCTCGATACCACACTATTGTGTCTCATTGACCGAGACCCATTTATCCATACTTAAGAATACACAAGGCTACTTATGAGTTTAATTACAGTACTCTTATACAAAACTTGTATCAAAACTAGTTTGTTCTAATACATGTTTTACAAAATAAAATCAAAGCCACAACTGACCTTCTTCACACATGCGGTCCCGGATGAGGGTTAGCCACCTACACATGACCTGTACTTGAAAGGGGGTTCCACGACGAGGTGAGCAATGCCTAGTAAGGATAACTTCTATAAGGGTTACTCCCCACCTATGTGCACATGCAATGCCATGTTCACATAATAATACACATATCAATATTCCGATGAAGAATATGCTAATTCTAAATGGAATCCTACATGCCATGAAATGAGATGTGACTCACCATGCCCCATGTCCCGAGTCCTCACCGACTCCCTCACACAACGCCTAAGCCCATGTGTGAAAAACCGTCATTCTGGATGACATCCAATCATCATTTTCAAAACCAATTTCCTTTGTTTATAAACCAAAATCTTTTTGGATGATACATCACAATGATCATTTTATATTCAAAATCCATCCACCTTTTTGTGGGTAGCGGATTTTTAGTGTCTCACCGCGGGCTCCGCAAACCCAAGCACTTTTACAGCCTTTCACCTCTGGGGACTATGTCTGACCATAATTGGCGAGTTTTTTTTACCCAAGGGGGGATCTATCCCTTCTTGCTAATACCTGACACATATTTTCCGTTTTATGCAACCGTGAGACTCTATTGGACATTGTCCCATTTACCAAGCCCACCCAATCAAACACCAAACGTAGTGTCGATTTACCAACCATGCACACACACCCAACCCGATGCGATGCCACCGTGCATATACAATGCAAAATGCCACTGCATGTTAGCTCATGTTACATGTATAATACACTACATGGAACAATTTATAAACTGCAATTTATGCCAAGTACTATGGATAATTATATCGAAAACATATAATTTACATTCATTCATGCTAATATATGTAACACCCATATATCAACATATTTACAACACATTCAGCATGTTATTAAATTTCCAGCAATAGCACACAAAAAAACAATCCCCACAAACTAGCCATTCCCGGCCATAAATCCGGCCAAACTCGACCTTGGAAATAATCTGGACTAAGTCCAGAAATTTGAGCTTTTGTTTTATTTTTATTTTTATTTTTTTAACAACTTTCAAGACTGTCATTAATAGCTATAAATTCAGGCATGAAGTAGTCCTCACACTCGACCCGAAAACTGTCATGAAAAATAGTTCACAACAAAATCCAGCATGCATTTTACAACCGTCCCAAAACCAAAACCGCCCAGGATACCGACCTTCAAAAAACTACTCAATCGCCCGAAACAAATCCCACAAAACCAAAACTCGCCCCATGGTCGGGTCGAACCACACGGCCATTTAAGGCCCTTAGATTAAGAGGAACTAGTGTAGGAGAAAACCATACTTCTTTTTGTTTTTGGCACCTACTCGTAACTCTCGTCGAGTAAACCAACTTAATTATCGAACTAACGACTTCCAACCATTGGAACACCAGGAATCGGAGAGTGCACGATCGCCTCTCTCCATTTTCCTTTCTTTCCCCTTTTTCCTTCATTCCCACGCATGGATTTTTTTTCCTTCTCTTTGGTTTTCCTCTATTTCTTTTCTTTTTTCTCATTTTCTCTTTCTTTTCCTTTTCTTTCTTTTCTCTTTCCACCGACTTGTTTTTTTTTTTTTTTGGTTTGATCCAACAAGAGGAAACTTCCTCTCACTTTCCTATTCCTATCACATTTTGACTCCTCTTACCACATGACACATGTCCTAAGGTGAGCCATAGATATTTTCCTTTTACTATTCATGTGCCATGTGTCACATGGACACATGCATTAAGTGGCAATTGCCACACCACATGTCTCTCATGCCATGTGCACTCCTCTAAGCTTGTCATGTGGCATCCACATGGTCATGCCATGTGGCACCATTCCATGTGTCATCCGATACCCGTGCCTCGAAATACGTGAAATTTCGATTGTCTCAGAATCCAACGAAATTCGACTGGGTAGCTAGATTTCGCGAGACTATTCCAACGGTGAAGTCCATTTCATCATTCGAGATCTAGAAAATTTTAGGTTTTCAACCTGTACTATAGTGGCAAATTTTCGTTTTGCTATTTTTCCTAAAAATTTCATTTTTCCTGGGTTTTTTTACCAACAGGCTTATAGTCACAAGTTTGGTCTTTTGAAAGTGCAAGTAGACTTAGAGCCACAAATCTAGTCTTTTGAGATGGGGGTTACCCTAAAAATTGAAGTAAATAATGCCTTTAAAGAACACATGAATTGTCATATGCCAAAGATTCTAAAGGAATTTTTATTGATAACCCCCTTAAAGAAAACTTTACTAATAATACATTTTAAGGTGCATAACATTCCACATTCTGGGCAATCGCGTCTCCGTCTATTTGGCTCACGCGCATCGACCCGACCGCCCTACTCTTATAATCACATATGGCCCCTCCCAATTTGGTTGGAATTTTCCAATCGCCGGGTCAGCCGTGTTTTCAAAGACTTTTCTCAAGACTAAATCTCCGACTCAAAATGCACACGACTTTACATGCTTGTTGTATAAGTTTGCCATCCTTTGTTGGTAAGATGCTATACGTATAACTACGCTTCTGAGCCCGTCCGCTCATTCCAGTCCCAGAGATGGCTTTAGCGTTAATGCTCCGTGAACCCACCAAGCCGTGGGCATCCCGAGCAGTAGAATAATGGCCTCCATACCATAGGTGAGGGTAAATGGTGAAACACCAGTCGGCTTTTGGCTAGTTGTTCTATAGCCCCAAAGGACTCCCAGTAACTCGTCCACCCATTTTCCCCTAGTCGAATGCAGATGCTTTTTCAAAGCCGTCAAGAGAGTTTGTTGATGCTTCGCCAAGTGGTTGCTCTACGAGTACCAGGTCGATTACAAGTTTTGATCAACTCATGGTGTTTCTATATACTTATTGTCAAACTGTGGTCCATTATCGCTATGATCGGACCAGGATCCTAATCATGCATAATATTCTTCCACACAACCGGTGACGCCATCAAGCCTTTGATGGAAGCGAAAGCTTCAGCTTCTATCCATTTGCTAAAGTAGTCTGTGGCAACCAACAACAACTTTTTATTAGCTGGGGTGGTAGGTAGCGGTGCAACTATATTAATTCCCCATTGAGCAAAGGGCCAAGGGCTTGTAATGGAGGTTAGGTCTTGAGTTGACACCCTTAATACGAGAGCTTGCCGTTGGCAGCGGTAGCACTTCTTGACATAGGTGCTGCATTTGCTCTCATGGTTGGCCAATAATACACTTGCGAATGGGTCCTGTGAGCTAAAGTTCTGCCGCCCGGGTGGTTCTTGCACACTCCCTCATAAAGTTTTGCTAGTATATATTGCCCCTACTAGGTGGTGAGACGTTTAAGATACGACCCGTTCAGAGACCGCTTGTATAATTGTCCGTTTATTAAGGAAAATCGCGCCACCTAGACCTAGACCTAATGGGCTTCTGCCTCATTCTAAGAGGTTCTCAGGCTCAAATAATGCAATATAGTCACCAGTGAGCCCGATTCCTCTATCCGACTTTACTCAATCCGCTAGGTTAACATGCCATTGGTAGTGCATTGGGAGGAATACAATTTCTTTTTATCTGGATGGACGTATTATCGCCGCCAAAGCTACCGCCTTTCATTGTAGTTCGGGATATGCTCAAGCTTCCAAGTCGCAAAATTCCCTAGTTGTTGCTTGACCATGCCCATATACCTAGCCATACACTGGTCTCGCGTTTCGTATTCTTCGTTTACCTGTCCTACTACCAGTTGAGAATCGCTGCATATGAGGAGTTTCTCTGATGAAATTGATTGACCGAGATCGATCCCAGTGAGGATTGCTTCATACTCAATCTCGTTATTGGACGCGGGGAAGTCTAGTTGTATGGCCTGCTCTACCTCTCCCCGATTAGGGCTTTTGATTGCAAAGACGACTCGTTTGGTGAAGCTCAGTCCACGTATAGATCCGCTGACCGCCGTTATCTTGGACCACATCGGGCGGTAGTTTATGCTAGAAATTTGCCCGATACACCTTACGCCAGTATTCAGCGGGGTTTCTGAACTCCGCTGCGTTCGATCATGCCGACCGGTGTTCACGACAATTCGAGGCTTGTGTGTATGATGTTTAGAGGAGATTTGTCAGTATGGCGATAGGGTGTGCTGAAAGTAGGAATGAAGCTTTTGGCTCTTACTACGTGATAGGAGCGATCTTAAGCTTGAGTAAGACGGAATATCGGGTTTACCTTACCGAGATTTTCTTATGAAGAATATCGATCTATGTTTTCGGTTTTCGCCGTCTTTGGACAAAGTTGCGCTTATTGAGACTTCTGACACTGCTAGATAAAGATAGAGTGTGTCCCCTGCCCCTAGGCTAGTTAGGATTGGTGGTTCGACGAGGTACTGTTTGATTGCCATGAAAGCTTGATTGCATTCGTAATTCCACCCGGTCTGTTTGGCTCCCTTGAGGTTCATAAAAAATGGTCTCAACCAGTCTGTAGAACAGGATATAAACCGCCCGAGAGCCTCGAGCCGACTAGTTAGTTGTTATACTCTCCTTTGGGTGGTAGGAGCTTGAGAGTCCATTATGGATTTTATTGTCTGAGGTTGTTATCTTATTCATCTACGATACCATAAAGCCTAAAAACTTGAACTAACTGAATGCATTTCGGAGGATTCAGTTTCATATATCAGTACTATCCATATGACTGAGGTTTCTTGCTAAATGCTTGATGGTGGGGTGTTCTTTGGACTTAATGAGGTATATTGTCGTCTGGACCTTACATGGTCTTGCCTATCTGACGGTTGAATATCTTGGTTACTGACGCCGATAGAAGTCTCTCCGATTATTTTCAAGCCAAAGGCATTACATTAACAATAGTATAATCAGCGCAGTGTGATGAAGGTCGTTTTCTGCATCGGTGGGTGCATTAGGTCAGGTCAAGTAATTAGTATCACAGTACTGGTAGGGCATCAACAATTTAGTCTATCATTGGCAAGGAAAGCTATCCTTCGGGCATGCTTAGTTGAAGTGCATGTGAGTCTACACACTCTCACTTACCACGCTCTTTGGGACCACATGCATTAGCAAGCCATTTGGGGTACTTTATTTCTCTGATGAAACTTGCCTTCAGGAGGTTGTCTATATACTTCCGGTGCTTTGATGCTTGGACATTCGGGTGGAAAGCGTCTCGTTTACGTCTTATGGGTTTGGTTGCGTGGGCTGATATTGACTGTGGGAGGCGATAAGATTCGATTTCGACCATATCTAAGTGACTCCAAGCGAACACGTCCATGTTTTTTAATAGCACGCCTTGTACTTGCTCCTTTTCTTTACTAGATAGAAGAGCACTGACGTATGTGAACTTCTCTGGCCCGTCCAACACTACTATTTCCAAGGGATCCACAGCCAATGGGTCCCTCTCTTCCACCCTGATCTGGGCGGCAGCTTGTGATTGATATGCAGGGGTATGATCTTCGAGGGGAGGATTCTCAGAATTATTCACCCCTCTTTACACCTGCATAAACAATTGTCTTTCTTGTCGTCTGTGACGATAGCAAAGGTCTTGCCAATGTTAGTCAAATAGGCGCCAGTTTGGTGGTAGTTGAGGGGATGTCTCATTAGTGTGGCAAGTCCACTTGCTATGGTGTTGTAGGCCTAAATCTGATTGGGCTCAGGTACCGCTTTGATACATGGTCTCTTTGTTACGGGGAGTGCAATATCCCCAATGTTATGTGGTTCCCGTTGGCTTGGAAGTTCGCCGGTTGGGTTTAGCATTTATGAGAAGCTTCATCTTCACGAAATTTGGTAGTTATGTCATCTGGCAAATGCCGGGGTCCACCAGTACCTTGTGTACATTAAAACCATTAATATAGAGAGCGAGCACTAACTCATCATAGTGGGGAACAATGACCCTATTCGGGTCAACCGGAGGAAAGGATATGAGGCCATCTATTGGCTCGGTTTGCCTGGTATAAGTGTCAGATGTTTACTCATCTAGCTTATGTGTCATTAGCGACTCTCAATAGTTTCTTATGTTGGAGCTTTGTTTAATACTGGTCGTTAGACGAATTGCTTAGTATATAGTTTATGGCTGGTCTAGGTTTAGTAGTACTCTGGCCATTGTGATTACATTTTCATTTTGCCTTGGTTCTAGCTAGTTGGTTAATTTCACGACATATCTCAGGGTGACTCGCTTTTGATGCTTTTCCCATAGAACTTTAGACTTGGCACTATCGGTCTCATGCCTGATCTTTACGATGGTCGCACCCTGGTTGTTTCTTTGGGAGGATCATCTGTGTCGGGGTAGGCGGGTTCAAATTGGAGAGTCACTAATGATGCTAGCGTAGCCTCATAAGAGACGTTCAGGGGGGGTGAACTACGGGGGTTCTCTCTTCTTTTGTGATTGGTCATGGGATCACTTCTGGTCTCTGTTGTGACCCTCCTTGGATTTGGAGAATTTGTTTCTAGATGGATTATTTCCTTCATTAGGCAGTTTAAGTAATCATGACGATCTGGTTGCCTACACAGATATTGTCCTCCGACGTGTTTCCCCTAACGAGGTTGATGCATATAATTCTTCCATGTTGGTCAGGATGGTATTGGAAGAAAATTAGATGAGAAACTACCTAAAGTTTTGGAGGATTGCATCCATCTTTATCGATCTCTATTTCTTTGGGCTGGCTTGCGAACGCTTCTTGTGAAGTCACGGATTGATTCTTCTTCTTGTTTGAGAATGGTTTGTAAGGAGCTGATGTTTCTCTTTTGTCACACCGAGCAGAGATATTGTGATATGAATGTGGCCCACGTTGTGAACAGTGAATTTATTGAGTAAAGCGGGAGCTTGTGAAACCCGAGCTGACCTAGCCCTCTTGAGCTAGTTGGGAATACTTTGTATAACAGCCGGTCGTTACTAGCATTCAGAGTCATTGCCTGGTTATAATGGAGCATATGGTCGTAAAGGGTTAATGATCCTTGAGTAGTGAAAGGCTGGACTTGAAGACTTAAGGGCGACTTCATGTCGAATGTTGCCACAGATGAGATAGCATGTCATTAGGTCTTCGAATTAGGGCCGTCGACGGTATCTGCGCGCCATTTGGCTTGTACCAAGCGGGGCCTCTTGCGGGGCAACACTTGGTAACATACCTAGAGGCGACAACGGCTCAGGGCTTGACCAGTCAGTGTATCTTACGCCTACCTCTCTCATTTCCTAGGATTTTCCATAACAACGTCAACGAAGCGGGGGTGGCAGAGGCCTTTTGTGATCTAGTCCTTGTGTTTTCCAGGCATTCCTTTGGGGTGAGATTTAGGGTGGGGGAGCTACTGAGGGACGGAGTTCATTGTTTGCTGGGGTATTGTGGCGTCTAGTTGGTCAGAATGGGCCCTTATCTGTGAGCGATCGGTTGCACATCGTGATTGCTTTCCGTCGTCTTTTCAAGATTTGCAACTTTCAATCGGGATAGTAGTGATTCTCAGCGAGTAAAGCGCTAGGCGTCCTGTAACTCTTCCCATTGTCTTCTTGTTCCTCTTGCTTTCCTCTCTGTGTCACTGGCCTTGATGGAGAATTGGTCTTTTGAGCGATTGGTTCATCGAATCTGTCTATTACCATTGCCTTGGCGAATCTTACGTAGAATGGGGATCGATAGAGCTCGAGGTGATGAAAGGGCTATAGCGGTTATTGAAGCCAAACTCTTGCAGCACATGCATGAGACTTTATTCGATTCCCACAGATGACACGATTATTTGTTAAGACAGAAATTCAATTTACAGAATGGCAAAATCATAATAATTTCGGCTCTGAAATTGTAATTCCCGAGTTAAAAATCGGAATTTATTCTCTAGAACTCAGGATGATTTGACGAGTTTCACTGGATTGGAATCGTCTCGTGAAGAATCTATCCTTGCGTCGAATTTTGTGGTCACGAGATAGTCGGAATATACACGTTTTGAGGCGTCTCGGTTAGATTCTAACAGTAAAGCGATTTATGGATGCGACGAAAGTCACATATAACACGATAACTCATAATGCTACGTATTAACAGTAGAAAAGTATGAAAATGGATGGCCAGAGATGGTCTTGAATGAAAAATTTGGAAAATCAGGGCAAAAATGGTCATTTTTTGAGTTTGATTAAGTTAGAAAAGATTAATTAGCCAATGGTACAGCGCCTTCCTTCAAAACCAAAAGACCCGAAAATGTAGAAATCAAAGGGGGATACGGTGGCTCTGGCTGTTGTTTCTAATGAGAGAGTCTTCCCTTCTCTCTAAAATATCGACGTCAGGCCAGTCGAATTCTTCTAGGACAAAAGGAAAATTTGCTCTGCGCGGAGAGAGGCTACACGTGGAGTTCGGTTTAGGGAGTTTCCTCAAACTCAGAGAAAGTGGGGTTCACTCTTGGGTTTCATCTTAGTTTAAATCTTTGTGAATGTTTAGGTTAGACATAGTAGTAGAGGGTAGTTTGATGGAGATCCCAATCTTGGGCAGGTGTTTATGTTTTTGAAATACAAATGGTGACCGTGACAATGTGTGCTTAAATGAGTTATTAATTATTGTAATTTGTGGGAAATAAATCATGTATTCGTTTGTTTGAGGCGAAAATGGCCGTGGAATCGAGTTCACAAAGTGAGCCCAGATGATTTATGGTTATCAGGGAATGATGGCAGTGGTTTCACTATTCCAGGAATAATAATTCACAAAATAATTTTTGTGAATTAAATGTGTTTAGTCGGAGTAATTCCATTAGAATTGCTCGTGTTTGATCATCTATTATGTGAAATTTAATTTTGATGTGATGGAATGTGAAATTGCATAACATGATTGTGTGATTAAAATTATGTGAATATACATGATTATATATTTACATGTGTTATTAGTGTAAATGGAATTGGCATCGTAGAACTATATCACACTACGACACCTAGGGCTGATAGAGTAGAGTGCCATGAGGTAATTCTTGAGAGAATGGATTTAGGAGGGTTCTTCACAAAAATAATAGATATCGGAGGGTAGTCCAAACTGTATCAATGCGTCGGAGGCAAACTGATTGATATACATGGGAGGATGAATCCATACATAATATCAATCGTCGGGTGGCCCAATTAACTACTGCTGCTGTGGGGTTGTCACAAAATAAAACTAAGGTTCTCATGTCGTGGCTTGGCGGTGTGAGGGGGTCGGGGAAGGCTCGGGATGTGGGAGATGATTAAGTTAGACATTGAGTGGGATCATCATTTGTAGATAATGTGTTTTATTCCCAGACATTGCATATGCATAGGTGAAGTAGCCCACTTAGGGTGATTCCGCTACTGAGCATTAGCTCTGTAATGGGAACATATTTTTCGGTGCGAGGAGGGCACGAGGGAATGTTTCGTCTGTGAGACAGCTGAAGAAAGTAGATTAAACACAACAGTTTGTATACATGTATTAGATTCTAGAATTTTAATATATGTTTATTAATAAGTAAATAAAATTATCTTGTAACTCAAATTTACTTCAATTGATGTATTTATGAGTATGGTTTGGGCCTGAGTAACATTTATCATGTTATAGTTATATTTGATTGATGGAATGTGAGTATAAATCTGAGTAGAAAGTGCGTTCTACTTTCTGTATAGTTGTATATGAGACCACCGTGGTCATTGATGTTGATTGGGACATGTTATATACGGTGATGCTAATTTTAAAATTGGAAGCTCTGTGAAGGAGATCTGTTTGGCAAATGTGGATGCTGAAACATTATGATGTTAAAGTGGTTGTGGGTAGTTAATTGACCCAGGGTTTGGGCGTCATGACTTGGTATCGAGCTTAGGTATCGACTACCTAGGGCTTGAGGGGTTTTATGACTCAAACCATGATCACTAGATATCAGAACATCTGGTGTGGACAGTGTAGTTCAATTATGGTCTACTAAGTCTGGGACAAAATTAGGACACTACAATATATATGTATTTCTTTGTTGGTCTGTTGATAAATGATGTGTGAACATGTGAATGTTTGATGAATGAATTGTGTATACCATGTTATATGTGTTATGATTGTTTGTGTGCTTAGTACTTAACACATGGGAAAACAAGTGATGTGTTAGAAACTTTTAAGTTTTTACAATGTATAAAAAACTAGACCAAGGAAAATAAAATCAATTTGAAATTTATTGAGTTGTTGGATAATGAAATCAGAATTTTAATAAATTTGAGGTTGAACTAGGAGTTAGTGTTATATAAGAGAGGCTTTGAAAACTCTGGACCTTTTTCCAGAATTAAATGAAAAAAAAAATAAACAAAATAAATTTTAAGCAATTTATTTGGTTTATTGAGAAATGAAATATATATATATATATATATATAAGGTGGAAATTTTTTTTTATAGTGTAAAAATTTGGAAAAGAAAGTAAAGAAAAAATAAATTTTATAAATTTATTTAGTTATAAGTGAAGAAAATGATTTTCCTAAGGTTTCACAAGTTGTAAATTGAAGAAAATGGAGTAAAATAAATTTTTATAAATTTTTTGGAGTGTTCGAGAAAGAAAAGAAAAATAATGTCGTAATAGTAATTTTAAGTAATTTTTCCAGTAAAATAATTGCAAAAAAAAAAATATTTATAATGAAAAAAAAAAAATGTGTGCAGTAAAAGAATGGCCCCTCACGCCATTTAACATGGGCATTGTATCCTGTCTGAATGTACTCGTATTAGTATAATGAGGGCTTGAAGGGTTGGAAATATCTTGCAATAGGAAGGGATTGTATTGCGACTTAGTGTGAGTGTGTTGGGTGTATTGCTGGGAAAAGGTGTATTGTGTATAGCATGTTGGATAACTTGGTGTATTGCAATAGAGGTAAGTTGGCTAGAAGCTGATCTGTGTCTGTTACCATTGTTATGTCGTATTTGCCAGTTACTGAAAAACGACGGGGAGGTGTATTGAAATACACCCAGTGTATTGTGACTTGAAGGAAGGGGGCAAGAGGCGGTTTGTATCACCTGGCCCAGGCGCGGTAGGGACCTTGACCTTGCGGCGGTGTCTGTGGCTTACAGGCGGCCCAGGCGCGCGGCTTTAGGCGTCTTCTTTGGTATCGTGTGCACTTGAGGTTTACCTGTTTTGGCCGTTTATTTCAGTACTATTCACAGTTGTTTTTGGATGTATTCATGAACCCGGTTCTTGAACCTTGTTGTCCTAAAACTTCTTCGAAAAATTTTTTTATAAGGCCAAATAAAAAGTATTAATAAATAAATAAAATCAAATAAAAATTTTACAGAATTTTGAAATAAAATTTTTAAAAATGAAATTTTTATTTGATAAAAATGTTTTAAATGTATAATTGATTGTCTTGCGGCTTATATAAATACGAGACAATGTATACAGCGATTTATATTATTATGAATATTAAATTGTCTCGAGCTGTGTTTATGCCTTAGAGATAATCATTAGTTTAGCTGCCATGTTAATTGTAAATGGCTAGTAGAGGAATGAGGACATAGAGGGGCGTCAAGAGAGTGCGGTCGAGACACACAGTGTTTGATGGCGGGCTTTTTGTGGGGTTGTGAGTGTTGTATTAGTTTTCTCACGGGCAGTATGGCGGGTGGTCGGGAGGTCTAGTAACCTCCGAGGTTTAGGGCGGACGTCATCCTCCAGGCATTCATAGGGAAGGAGACAGTGGTAGCGGACCATTGGTTCATACGGTCGAAGAAGATTATTTAGAGGCTACTGGAGATTACCTCGACACTACGAGGATAGACTAAGCTATGTTCATTTGAGAGTGAGGCTGAATGTGGTGAAATGGGCGAGGACCTCTAGAGACCTTAAGTGCATGTATGAGTTCCGTAGGGATTAGAGGCGGAAATATGAATGATATATGAAGGTTGCGGCGTGGAGATCTAGGGGACCTCTTCTTGATGGACACGAGGATCATGGACATGTCGGGCGATGTCATCACAGGGATGGATTGGTTCAATGACTTAGAGTGGCGTTATCGATTATGAGCTTAGGAGGGGTTCCGCTACGGGAGCCAGTACCGTGTGGTATTTGGAGACAGCATGACGCATTTTCCCTAGGCGATTATACGAGTCCAAGTGTCGGGGACGAGTTAAGCGGGTTGGCTAGCGAGCCTTACCACAGAAAGGGCGAGGAGACCAGACTTAGATCCGCCTAAGGTAGTGTGCGAATAATAGCGGATGTTTTCCCGAATGGAGCTACGGACGGCCTCCACGAAGGGTGGTAGACCGGTATCGAAGAGTTACACCCTAGTATTTCACCCATCTCATGACTCACTTGCTGGATGGCACGGTTGATTACGGGAACTCAAAGTCCGGCCCTACGAGAGTTATTAGACAAGGGGTTCCTTGAGGCCAAGACGCCGCGTAGTGTGGCTCCCTAAGTTTATGCGAAAAAGAAGGAAGCCCGAAGACCCTTGTTTGTGCAGTGACCTACGAGCAGTTGAACGGAGTTTGATCAGAATCGGGTACCCATTCTGGGGATTGGTGATTTATTTGATCGGTTGAGAGGAGGCGAGTCTCTACTCCAGAGATGAATAACCATGGCTGGTTACCACCACCATCGGCTGAGTTGGGAGACAGGATATCCTAAGAGTGACATTTAGGATGGCGTTATGGAGCCTTTAAGTTTGGTGATGCCCCTTTGGATTGACAGATGTGCCAAATTTGCATTCTTGGATCTCGCCATAGGATATTCCAGCCTAATTGGGATGGTTTATAGTAGAGTCTTCAGTGGACGACATGATGCTCCAGGACAGGGCAGCGAACACTGGTATCATGAGATCGTTTCTGATTGTTGAGACCATCGGCCGTCATGAGATTCGATGAGTCGAGTTAAACTACGAGGTGAGATTTTGGGACACGTGGTGTCGGCGCTCGGGAGTGTGGGTGAGCCCAGGGAGAAGAGTCGAGGCGGTGTTGAGTTTATTTGGAGAGGCGAAGTTAGTCTTGAATCGTAGTTTCTTGGGATTGGTGGGTGTTATAGGGAGATTCGAGGAGAATGAAATTTGAAGTTGTCCCAGTGGAGCGAGATCAGGACTCGCCTCTGGACCGTGGACTCCATAGTTGGGACGGCTCACATTATAGAGAGAGAGATGGGATGCCCGGAACACTGGGACTCGGGTGTTAGTGAAGGAGGATCGACCTTACAGTTCAGGGATGAGGCGGGGGCTTACTTCACACGAGTTCGGGACCAGGTCGAGTTGGGCGCAGTGAGGCAGGATTGCCCCAGAGGCAGGGATCGGGACTTTGGGGCAGCCTGATTGATTGTTGCGCTGGCAGGGGTATCAGTTTGTTCCTCACTTTAGTAAGGTCGGAGGGCAGTTTCGATTTGAGGTCTTTATGCAAGCACTCCCGATACTTCTGAGATAGACGGAGGGCCGGAGTGTAGGTCGAAGTGGGACGGATCGAGTTGCACGAGTGGAGCGTGGTGGACCTTAGGGTGGTGGAGCATATTGGTTGTTGATGTCGGAGGCTTGACATGGATGGTTAGTGACCATCAGTTGATAATTGGGACCATAATAAGGGTTGTCTTTTGGCAGAAGCCTCCAGTTTGGGCTTAGAGGTTAAGGCCTTTGGAAAGCTAATTATAGATGTTCTTCCCTAGGATGTCTGGGTGAGAGTTGTTTGATAGGTCGAGATTATGAGTTAAAGATCTCTAAGATTACGCTGTAGTGGACGGATAGGGTGTCCTTAGTATGGCATTATTGCGTTCGTGTGCATAGTAACGCTCGGCGTCAGTCGGGTCTAGGTGCCGCGGCACGATCATTCACCACTCTTGGTGAGTGTGGAGTTAGGTTGTCTTTTGGGACTCGTCGATGAGAGACTCATAGTTCGATTCAGTGATCTTAAGGAAGCCGAGTGTCAGAAGAGTTATGTTAATCGAGATGAAAACACCAGTTGGGATTTATCACGTAGACTAGCTTGGGGTTGAGTGATAGGGGTGAGTGACTGAGATTTGGATACCTTTGGAATTGTATTAGGTGTTGTTGGCACAAAACCAGACTCGGTATGAATCATCATTAGCGAGGCATGAATTTGGGTTGATGGATTGTTGGATTGTAATGGTGTAGGCACTTGGGAAGGTCAGTTTCTAAGTAAAGGGTGGTGTAGGGTTACACGTTGCGTGGATTATATACAAGTGTTAGAGGACCTTAGCTGCTGACATACGTCTTGGGGTCATAAGGGTAGAGGGCACTTGCCCCAGTGGGATTACGCCTCTGACAACCGGTTATCGGGCGAGTATCACGAGGATATGTGCCGTAAGGGTGTAGGGCCTGTGTAGGTCAATTATGTTGGTAGAGGTGGGGAGAGTACTGTGTGATTGGATTGAATGAGGCCCACTCTCAGGAAGGTGGGCTTGATGCGACGTGATCTTCTCACTGACTCAGGCTGGAGTAGAAGGGATTATGCGGATGTCTGACGTCGACCCATGGGAGTTCGAGGTTGGGAATCAAGTCTTCTTGAAGGTGATGCACAGGGAGGGTGGTGGTTCAAATGGGCGTGAGCTATCGAGTTGTTGGGTATTCAGGTCCTCAGAGAGTATGAGCCTTTGTTTAACGTGCCGGTTGAGGATTGTGCGCCCGGCATGTCGGGTGTTCACGAAGTGTTCACGTCTCCAATACTCCGGAGTATACTCCGGGATCCGGCTCATGTGGTGGATTAGAGGGATGGATTAAGAGTTCAAATCTTGATCGGGACCTTTGAGGAGGGACTGAGTGTGCATTTGGATAGCGTGATCCAGTTTTGCGGCCTTGAGACCGTGAGCTAGTGAGGGGTGTTATGGCGGCATCTGTGGAGTGGAGAATTGCATTGGGGCGCGAGGACACGATCGGGCCACATCTCCTTCTTGTTTAGGGATGAAGTCGTGGATTTAATCATTAATAAATTAAATGTGTGAGTTTACATCATGGTAGAGTGCCACGTTGAATATGCATGTAGTGATTGTGATTATCAGAATTTTGGGGCAAAAATTCCTTTTATAAGGAGGAGAATGAGACCAAGAAAATTCAGACCCATGGAAAAAAGAACCAATCAGTAATTTCGGCTCTGAAATTGTAATTTAAGGTTAAAAATCTAGGAATTTATTCTCTGTTCAGATGAAAAGAAACTGGTTTCTGTTGAATCGATCTGTAAAGAATCTAACTAGCACGTGAATTTATTAGTTCGAGGGGTTGAAATTTGCACTTTTTTGAGCATCGCGGTTGGGTGCGGTAAAAGCGATTTTGATCTGACGAAAGTCACATATAACACGTACTCATATTACCATAAGTGACGCTGATGAAAGTGAAAATGGATGGCCGAGATAGTCTTTGAATGTCATTGGAAAAGAAGAATGAAATGGTCATTTGAGTTTGATTAAGTTAGAAAAAATTAGTGTAATAATTGTGTCTTCATTCAAACCAGGGCTGGCGTGCAGAAGTCCCAAAAGGGGGATCACATTAGCTGCTGGCTGGTGCGTTTCTAAATGAGAGAGTCTTCATACTCTCATGAATATAGGCGATCCGATCGTCGAGTGCCGGGACAAAGGAAAACTCTGCAGAGAGACCTACGTGGTTCGGTTTTAGGGAGTTCCCATGAGCACTAGAGAGGTAGGGATTTCTCCTACTTAGGTTTATTCCTTCGTTTAAGTACTTTGTGAATGTTTGAGTTGAATGAGGCGTGAGAAGCCAGTCCCAATCTTGGGCAAATGAGATTTTAAACCAAAATGGGTGGCGTGAGTGTGTGCCTTTATTATTGGGTTGTTGGGTTGTTAATTGTGTAATTTGTGAAATAAATCATGTATTGGTTTGTTTAGTAGGAAATATATTATATGGAATCAGAGTTCACAAAGAGTGAGCTAGATGATTTGTAATTCAGGAGATAAAGTAGCAGGGTTTCACTATTCCTGAGAATAGTGTTGATGAGCTTAAAAGTCATCTATTTTTAATCCATTTTACATTTGAGTTTCAGCAAAGAAAGGATTAATTAATATCTGAAATTATGGAAGAAACTCACTAATTTGTTATTAGCAGGAGTGTGAAAGAACGGTATAAAGTAAGCCAAATCGGTGGAGTAAAATACAGAAGAATGGCGGCGAAATATAAGCGTTGGGTAACTAATGTTGCAGTTTGGGCTTGCATTGTCGGAGTTATGCGGAGTCCTCGACATCGGAAAATCTGAAGGAAACTTGATGCGGTCGCGACGGGGTGTACAATGTGAGCAAGCGAAGGTGACAGGGGACTTGGGGAAGTGATGTCACGCTGACGCTGTGATGTCGACGAAGATCGATCACATTGAGGATGGAGAATTCGTGACAGAGAAGCCTGTGATCTTCTGACGGGTTTGAAAAGATGGCTGATGTGATTTAAAATTTGTAGTCATGACGAGAGAATTTAAACGTTCTGACACGAAAGCAACCAGTTTAAGCTACGAGGCATATCCCGATGTGCGACGAGAGATCGAGAATTAAGCGGCGTGGAACTGGTTGAGTGGTTATACAAGTGATGTCTGCGACAGAGTTGATCTTCGACGCCAGAGCTCCATATCAGTTAGGAACGTGGGACCTGTGGTGGCAGGGCAGAGAATCGATGTGGTGGCAGAGATCTGGGTTCTACTTGATTCTGGTGGCTAAAGTTGATGCGACAAGAGATCGATCATCACGACGCAAGAAGACACAAGTTCGAGGGGCTGCGAGACTCGAGGTGGGTATTGAGCAAGAGATCGTCTTAAGCGACACTGAACATTCAAATCAGTGCGAGCCATAAAGTGATGTCGACAATAGATTGATGTCGAGCGTGAAGTCATCGATGAAGGATGCGGGCGCAGGCTGATGTCATGACAAGAGAGATCAATGTCGCGACGCCGAGGCGAGTGGTTAAGGCACGGCGTTGGGCCTAGAGTGATATGACGAAGTTGATCATCAGCGAAACGAAGCCATCATTTAAAGGTTCGCGAGAGAATAAAGGTTGATGCCGGCGACATTGATTCCTTGTCGACGCAAAGTTAACTAACCATGAGGAATATTATGACTTCTTGATAAATCTGCGCAGCAAGTGCCAGAAATGGCGATGTGACAAGGGCTTTGAGGTCGCGACACGAGCAGTAACATAGGCGATCATTAGAGTCAAAAAACGCGGATGGGAAGGGGGAGTGGGGTGGGACGGCTTGAAACCTATAAATCTGGCTATGAAGCGGCTCTGACTGAAAGAGAGATGGGTTCTTTGAAAGCTCTTATATTTTTAATTTTTAACTCTTTTCTTTTCTTTTCTTACTTTTGTTTCGTTTTTCTTTCCATTTTATTTTAGATTAGATTAGTGTGTGGCTTTCGTTTCTAATTTGGATTTGAGTGCTTTGTAAAGTTGAGCTGAATACGGATGTTTATTCTTAAAGTGCTTATCACCAGTTGTTTGAATTCAGTGGTGGATTGAACACCCAGGTTTCAGTTTCTGATGGTTTTCTTGATCGTGGCCATTGTATAGTATAATCAGTAATTTAGGAAACCCGGCTTCAGTGGAATTAGCGTTATTGTCGAAATAATCTTTCTGAGTATTTCATTTCATAATAGCTGAACTTGGATGTTAAATCTCTAGACTTAACGGTTTTACGTGTTCTTGGAGATTGGTCAAGAATTTCAGTCTACGGTACCATGTAGGTTGTTTCAGCTCTGATTTCCAGGAGGCCCTCTGGGTGACACAGAGAAGGCATTCTGAGAGTAAGAAACAATTTCGGGAAGGTATTTGAACCTGATATTGCTGATCTAATGCGCTCTGTATGGCCCAAGTCGATACATCCTCTCTAAACATGTGAGAATGAGTTGAATTAAGGTTATAAATTTAAGTGAAGCGAGAGAGTTCACCTCGATGAATAATTGAATTCAATCAGTGTTGGCAAGGATCTAATCAAAGGAAAGAGTAAGCTACTCTAATTTGGAGGTGAGGAGCAGTGGGTGCAACCTCAGCAATGGCCTCACCTTGAAAGGAATTTCAGTCTGAGTCAATAATTGTGTTATATGAGTAATGAGAAGAAAAATACGAAACAGAGGCGCTATGTTTCTAAAAGTAGTTATTTCACCTCGATGTTCGAGAGAACGATTAAGTGAGATGATGAGCTATGTGGTATGGAATCCCTAGATGACTTTGACAAATACAGTGGACTGAGTTTAAGGTCTAGTTTAGAGCTTGAAGATGAATTCAGGGCTGTGATTGATTATTCATAATAGTGAGTTATTCAATGTGTTCTTCAGATGGCTGTGATCTAAATTTGTGACTGATGTTCAATATTCAATTCATTTATTGTTCATTCATTTCTTTTGTTGTTCATTCGAGCACCAAAGCAAAATCTCATTGTCATTATTATCACGTCGAATAGTATGGAGCTTAAGTGGTTGGGGTAGTTGATTGAAGAAATTCTTGAGATCTCCGTGGGGATTGATGCTCACGGACACAAATCATTTTATTACTTACGTGGGCTTTTGGCGCTGTGATATCTGGATCAAAACCACGAAAATGGTTTACTCTTCTGAAAAATATCTTTTTAATCAAGTAATATACAAGGAAACTCAAGCAGAATTTAAATTCAGCGTTTTGTTTTAAAAAGGGATTTGAACGATAGTGTGGTGATAAGTCTGGGAGTGGACAGTCGTTGAATGTGTTTTTTGTTCATTAGTGGCGATCTTGTGAGATCTTATGGTATTGTTGCGAGGGTTAGATAGTCCTTAGGTGATAACGTCATAAATTTGGTGTACATCAAATGATCCAGGTGAAACAAGTTTGTAGGCGTAGTTGCTTTGGGGATTAGATAATAATCTTTTGGTGATTGTCATTTATACACTTGTGTACATCTGAATCAGGTGAATAGGTTTCTCAGGCGTTGCGTGATTATAGATAATAATATTTTGTTGGTTGTGGTGTGTGTTTTTACTCAGTCGGATCAACTATGGGTTTTATGGCGTAGTTCTGCAGAGTTAGATAATAATCTTGTATTGGTGTATTTGCTACACTTGTGTATACTCGATCAGGTCGGCAGTGTTCTACAAAATAATTTTTGTGAATTAATGTATTTAGTTGGAGTAATTAGTAGAATTGCTCGTGTTTGATCATTGTATGTAGACTAATTTTGATGTGATGGAATGTGAGTGCATAACATGATTGTGTCAGATAAAGAATTATAGATGTGTGTTTGAATTATATGTTGCATGTATTTATTAATTATAAATGGAATTGGCATCTGTGCATTCCATATGCATTGGGGCACCTAGGGCGATAGGGTGAGTACATGAGGTAATTCTTGGGGATATCGTTGGAGGGTTGTCTAAAAATAAGCCGATTATCGGAGGGTAGTCAATAGTATCAATCATGAGACGGCCCAGTTAGATATATGGAGGGTGAGTCCATATAATATCAATGCGTCGAATTCATTTCAGATTCAATCCTGTATATGGAGGGTTGTCACCAAATAAAAACTAAGGTTCTCATGTGGCTTGGGCGGGTGTGAGGAATTAGGGAGGACCGGAATGAGATGATCGGTTAGACATTTCAAGTAGGATCATGCATTTGCTTGAATGTGTTTATTTGGAGCATTGCATATGCACTTAGGTGGAAATTATGCCACTTGGTGAGTTCCACTACGACGTGCTTCCTTGTCGGGAACATATTTTCAGGTGGGGAGGGGCTGAGGAGGCGACAATCGTGGGGCAGCTTTAGAGAATGGAGTTATTGGCTTTGGCGTAGTTTGTATACATGTATTAGATTCTAAATTTTCCATATATATTTGTGTATAAGAGTAAATAATTAACTCATTAATAATTACATAGTTGATATGTTTATGAGTATGGTTTTATGGGCCCAGTGGCGTTTACTCATGTTAGTTATATTGGATGAATGGAATATATATTGTGAGTATAAATCGGGGCCCAGAGGTCATTCTTTCTAAATAGTTTATAAGGACCTTATTGTGGTCATTGATGTTGATTAGGACAGGTTATATCCACGGTGATGTATTTGGGTAGAGCTCCGTACAAGGAGACTCTGCCCCGATTTTCGTGTGAAATAATAGGTCACCCAGAGCATTCACGGAGTGTTCCTTGGGTTAAGCGGTGGTCAGCGGACCAGGGGATTTGGGCGTCACGGTTGTTACTGGATCAGTCGACCTCCGAGGCATGCTTGACCTGATGTCAGCTTTGAAAATTAATCCTTATTGGTGGGTCGATGGCGTCTTCCAGTTGGCTCAAATCATCAAAGCACGGGAGAAGAGAAAGGGGTTATTGGTTGGGATTGCATACCTTCTCATCGTGGAGATCCACTAGATTTATAAAGGGTGGTTTGGAGAATCCCTCCATTTTTCTCTTGAAAGAATCTTTTTTTTTTTTTTTTAAGAACGAAATCTCTCTTTCCTTATCAAAGACTAATTCTTCCTTATCAGGGATTAATCTTCCGAGAAGTAAGGGATTTGGAAGCTAGAAGTCGGGATCATTCTTTTAATGTTCAGCCTTTATCATTCGACCATAAGCGAACTTGCCATAAGCGGGAGGACAGTCGTCTAGGGGACTTGGAACTTTAGGCAGGTTGTAGGAGCTGATATACGGAGGATATTTGTTTTTCTGTAGATGGCGTCAGGTTTAAGTCTAGGTAGTGCTACCGGTTTTGATGGAAGGTGGAAGGCTTGGATGGCTGTGGTGGTGAGCGGTTATGGGAGCCCAGGCCAAGTAGACCTAGGCCCATTAATTAGTGGGTTTTAAAACCCATGGTACTCATAACATCAATATTCATTTTGGTTTTAAAAGATCATTGCAATGTAATATCAATGTGTATATTTGATTATTAATGTCATTTTTACACTTTTACAAAGTATTTTTGTTAATTTCCGATATATCGATATTCATGTAAAAATATCCACCGATATATCCATAAAATTCAAGTACCGATATATCTGTTAAAAACGATATTTTTAACCTTGGTTTGGACAAATACTTGTATTTTAATTAGACTTAAATTTCTTAATACTAAAGTAAACAAATCTTCTTAGTAATATCTAAAATAAAGGGAATAAGCGAAATAAAAAGGACTGATGAGAATCACATGACTCTATTAAACAATGGTAAGCCTATAAGTATTCATTTACAATGAATAGAAAATAACTATTAGTAAACCTAAATGATCACCAATAATGCATCCAAACTCGTCAATAGCAAGGGCTCAGGTATATATGCATCCCACCTTGATCATAACATCTAACTCCCACATCAACCTCGAAATGATGAAGCTTCCAAGCAAACCATTGTAATCCTGAATTTGATTGCTCAACCTCTTTTCTGAGCAACCAAACGGTAAAACCTTGAGGACTTACATACAACCTTATCAGGAATCATGTAAGACCATCCTACCCTCTGTTGTTGAGTCTTTCGACTATAATTGCATCAATGTTCAATTTAAGTCGCTACTTGAGTGTTCAATGAATAAACACTTAATAGTGCAGTGAACGACCTTCTTGGTTTACAGAGTGCTTCCATTGATTGAGAAATCAAGCGATCCTCACACCTCAAAGCAAAACTTGCCTACCCCAAAGCCGGTATTACGGCCTTTATGATAGCCCATAGCATGAGAAAATGTGTACAAACAGTTATCTTACAAAGCTCAGTAGGCAAATCATTATAGAAAAACCTCTCCCGAGGCAATAGAAAATCCAACCTGTGTTTGCTTGACAAGATAAGCAATGAGCAATTAAAATAGATGAGATGCATCCTCAACTTCCATGTAAAGACCACAACACGTATCAAGTGCAGATTAAACAGGCATGATCTTGGATCCTAATCCCCTTCCTCCTTCTCTTTGCAATCTTTTCCCATTTCTGCGATGTCTCACCTATGCCTTTTTCTAGATTTTAAAGTTTATAGATTACTAATTTATTAAAAAAATAAAACAGACAGGAAAAATGTACATTTTTTGTTTGACATCACTGGAAAAAGTAAAGATCGTTTTGAGTTGGGGTTGAAGAGTCTGGAGAGATAGAGAGTGGGGAAATTAAGTAAAATTACATGGGAATTCAGACAATGAATGACAATGGATGCATGATTCGATTCAAGGGCAAAAAACTAGACGGTAGTTAGAACCAGAGACGATAAAATTTAGTTGCATCATCCGTAGGGTAACTATATGCATCTGGACACACTCCTTGAAAACATGGGGTAACTGGCGTTACAGCTTCCGGAATTGGAAGTGCAACAGTACTGATCATTCTTGAAAACGGTACACGGGTTATTACACCCACCCGGGTCCCTCAACTCATTCGGGCACTGTCCGTTGACGTCGGCGTTACATGTTATACCACGGCTGCAACCATTGGATGTAGGATTAAATTTCATAGGAACATTAAATCCATCGACCAAGGATATGTCGAAGAGTCGGGGAGTTGTGTTAGTTGGTGCATATTCAGCCACGGTGGGCAGTGTACCGATGGCATTGGGGACGCCGTCGCGGTCTCGGTGTTGCACCTGGATTCCCCGGATCAAGTAGAGCACCCAGTCCGAGACCAAATTCTCCTCCGGTAGTGCCGGCGTTCACATTGGGCTCCAGGACTGTGGCGTTAAGCTGCCTGCCTCCACCTGCTTCCTCGCCGCCCAAAGTGTAGAGCAGCAGTTTGGATTGAACGTGGCTGCGTGAATTGGTGGTGAATAAGAAGAAGAAGGGTGGTGAAGGAATGAAATGAAGAGGATTTTGCAGAAGTACATTTGTTGAGAATTGGGTGGAGTGGGGTGGTCTGTGAGGATATGAGTGGGGGGTTTATAGAGTGTGTAGATGGCCTTGGGTTGGTGGGAAAATTCCAAAAGATTGCATCATCTTTGCTGTCGGGTTGAAGAGTCAATCTAGCGTGGCCCCTCTTTTACTAGATTAAGAAATCTTTCTAACTTCCGTTTAAATTCATTATATAATATATACACAACTGGGTTCCTGTTATCCGAAATATTGACCTAAATCCAAACCGGATTTAAATACTAAACCTTATAATCCAACCTAAATTACAAGTGATAATCAGAATCAAGTCTGACATCAAACCGAATAAAATATCAAAATAAAATGAAATCCGTCTAAACATTCGCATTACCTGCCTAGATTGCGGTCAACTGAGTTGAGACTGAAGGCCTGGAAAGAATCAATATAGACATTCCCTGCTTACTTGATTAAAAATCTGTCTAACTTAAATTAGATCCATTAAATACTCAATGCGGAATAAGAACAGTAAGGAATGTATCTAGAAAACGTGGAGAATTACGTTTGTAAAATTTGTTTGAAATTTCCTTCCCTGGATGGACAGTCTAGTTGGGCACCTTCCCGGAATTATTCCAATATGACTGGCCACTTCAAATATCTTGAAGACTTGTTTTTTTTTTTTTTTTTGACAGCATCTTGAAGACCTGTCCGATGATATTATAATTGAATTTTGTCTTTGTGTTGCAGATATGTAAGCATCCATGGTCGGCTGAAAGAAATTTGGGTTCAATTTTCTGAATTAAATGTGATTTTCCATATTCTCTAAACAACTCCGTGGACGGCTAGAACCTACACATGTTAAAGTCTTAGATAGAAAATATAGTTTTTATTTATTTTCATAAGGTAAGATTATTTGCAAATTATTTATTTTCAGAACACATTATCTCTTTGTAAATTCGGGTTAAAAACTATTTTTGTTGTAACTAAGAGGAAATTATTTTTTCCATTTCGCATTTATTTTCAAAATTTTTTAAGATTTTGATAATTTTTTTCTAAAAGTCATGTATTTAAAAATCATTAGTTTTATTTTTGTACATATAAAAGAAAATATAAATATAAATATTAAATTTTATGACATCTAATTTTTTTTAAACAAACTTTAAATAATAATAATAATAAGCTTTTGCCAAAAAAAATAAAATTAGGTTATTTCAAATGAGTTATACTGATAAACTATTGGTAAATTGTACAATGCAAGATCCCAAATAAGGTAAATCACCATTCGATAAGGGAGGTTGAACTAGCTACAATGATGATATCATATGCATTAAAAAAACGTTTAATCATAAGGAATTTACACAGAAGTGTATAGAGTGTAGCTTTAGCAAGCTTATTCTGTCAGGCTCAGACGGATCAGCTTCTGAGGCAAGTATCCCCACCACGAACATGGATTTGACCAAGCCTGCTTCATTTCGTGATATCAGGGTGTAGGCCTCCCGAATTTATCTTGGACACATCCTCTTCTAGTTGACTATCATCTCTAAGAAGATGGTGACCATTTCAAGCGATCCCTATATTTAAGGCATTATCCTCCCTGAGCCACGTATATAAAGGCCCTTTCGATAATCAAATGATCCTTGAGGCGGAAGGTTCGGATGACTTGGCTATCCAAAAGGAAAAACGGTTGACGTGCAAATGAAGCGCCCTCCTCCCTTCCATTTCGGAAACCAGTCCTTTTCTCATCAGTGGGGTCGTTCTCCTCCTTCTACCTATCAAAAGAATTAACAAAAGAAATTATGTAAAACACTCTCACGAAAAGGGAAGATGTGCGCACTCTATTCCTAGCAAGCATCGGAGCGGTAGGCCACCCCTACCATTTGGTGCATTGTATTTTTGTTTTGTTTTTGCTTTTTGCATATCATGCCACTGATTCACCAGCAATCAAGACCAAATTCATTGTGTATAAGTGCGGCGTCACGTAGGGCGACCCCGGAAAGATCTCATCGGCGGCCGTGGGGGGCTTGGCTCGTCGTCAGGCGTCCCCCGCACCCAGAAGATTCGTGGTTCCGCTCATATCATCGGTCGTGGGTTCTCCTCTGTGACAACCTAGCAAATTCGATCACGAGGACCGGTTTGCCGGCGACGTCGGGATATGACAAACCGAAGGCCGAGGCTAGATAAATGGTTGAATTGCGGAGCAGTGCGACCATATCATCAGAGAATGATCGCTGCGGGCTCATTTGGAAGGATCAGAGTAAAGCTCACGAGGAGCAACCATCACCGTATCAAACAAAATAAAGGCAAAGACACCATCTAAAGCAGCAATTAATCATCGCGACGGACGGCGAGTTATCTATGGTAGCTCTCACATACGTCATCCTGTTGAAGAACAATGTGGGATTGAATTAAGAAAGGGTCGTGCATTTCCCTTACTTGCAACTTGGCCGTTCATCGATGCTTCATCACCGTCTGAAAGAATTCATGACGTGATAGTCAGTAGGCCCAATTTGCCCGATCACTTAGTTCATGTTTCCTACCTTGATTTTCTTTCTTTGCTCATGCCTACATCCACCACCACCATCAGGACGAGACCTCTTATCCTCCCATTGGGCAGGCTACATCTTGAAATTCTGAACCGCGCGCGTCGTTTGTCATATCGTCTTTTGCCATGTATGATGGCTTTTCTAACCCGTATGACCACATGCTGCACTTCAATTAGGCAATGATACTGTCTGGGATGTTGCCTGCGAAGTATTCTCACCTAGCAGAAGGCCCACCTTGGCTTAAGTTCTAAGCTCCAGAGATCTATCAACTAGTTAGTGGATTTATAGGTTGCATTTGTTTCCTAATACCATTGCTCGGTTTGTGGAAGAAACATGGAGTTCTGCAAGCCATCCTCAGCGGAGGGGCAGGTCATCTTGATTTCACCAGAAGATTTGGAGGGTTAAGTCGACATATTAGTTCGTACAATGGATGCGGTCTATCGGAATTTCAAAGGCCTTGGTAGATGATTAGTATAAAGTGTATTTTGGACCTATCAGATATAGTTTGAGTGATTTTCTTGCTCAATCACTGCCAATTATACTGATTGATGTTCAAGTCTTCTTAGTATCACTTATGTCGTTTAGGGTTATTTTTGGTTGTTTTGCGGGTTTCTTGCGTGCTTTGAGAGTTGATATCTGAGACATATCTTTAAACCATGAAGGTGAACCATTCATGTTGTCGAACATGCAAAAATCCAAAGAAAAGAATGAAATGAAATGATAAAGTTGGTGTGATATAGGAACGTTAGGCCATGAAATTGAAGATCGGCAATTCGGGAATTTCGCTAAGATTGCGAAAATTTATTTGAGTTAAATTCATAATCATAGAAAATTCCTTAATCCTCAGCCCAGTGAAACCATGCAGACCTAAAAATTTAGCTAACCACTTGTTCTAAGCGAAAAAATGCGAGTTTAAGCTATAACTGCAAAAATTTCGCTAAGCTGCGAAATTTACGCTATGCGAAATTGCGATTACTGACAAAATTCTACGATTTATTTATCTACGTACCAGAGATTTAGCTACTACTGAATTTTAATAACTAATGAAGCCTATTTACCTAAGCGAAATTGGCTGTCTAAGCGAAATTATGCGCCTTGTCATCCTTTGTAGTGTCTGGCAAACTTCATTTGGTGTATGCTTGCCTCCCACATGTTTTAGCCAAAATGTTAGGCTTTATTGTAGTTTCACGTGTGGAGCGCCTATAAACCCCATGGATTTTGTAACCCTAGGAAGAAATTAGGAAGCAATCTTGGCCTGATTTTCATTTTAATATAAATATCTGCATGACTGGGTTAGGGTTTGCTTTTCTCTCTTCTCTCCTCTTTCTCATTTCTAGGCTGCAGACAACCCTCTTGAGGATGACTCAAGGATGTAAAACTAAGCCTCTTTCTTTGAGAGGAGGTGGATTGTAGCTTGGTTTGTGGAAGCCGATTCTGGGTTGTCCTCATGTGTTTAGATACTACAGTCTTGTATTTATGGCTCGTCTTCTAGTAGGGTTGAATATCGTTTAATGTCATTAATTTGGCCCAAATCACTGCAATCTTTAGGATCTGAGTGTATGCACTTGTTGCTAGATATGCTTGTGGTTTTAGATGGTCTTCTGAACCTTGAAATGATGTTGAATGTGCGGGTTTTTAAAGCGAAAATTTGTAGTGCATGTTACTGTGTTGACTTTCGAATAGGAGTGATTCTAGGGGTTAGGTTTGCTAGTTAAACAAGATAAGTTATGGCTTGGACCTATAGAGTTCCTTGTCATAATGCGAGATAAAACGAGAACACTTGTTTTGCCTATGTTATCAAGTTAGTGACCTAAATCTCAAAGTTACCTTTTCACACATCTTTTCAGTCTTCTGATTTATTCGGTTTTCAAACTAATCACACTATTTTGAAACAAATCCAAAAAGTTCAAATAGAAAGCCTTACCTTTTCACACTTATGATGTTCTGGGATAAGCCATCCAGATGTTGACCCTAGACCGCTATCACTGGGTAGCTTGACTACAATGTGGAGAGCTTTGGATATAAATTTTGTTGATTAGCTAAACCTCATGCCACGAATCAAATGGCGTCGTTCTTAGGGATGGTGTAATTCGTTTGATGAGTTGAAGTGTACTTGTAATCAACATCACAAGAGTGAAGTATACTTACAACTCTTTTTGTAACCAGTTGCGATGCTTCGCAAGTTTTTCATCACTTTGCGAGTAACTATTTGTTTTGTTATCATACGATTAGTTTTATTTTTAGCTAATCTTTGCAAGTTTGTTGGTGCTCTTTGTTGTCTACGAAATTGTGTAGCAGTGTTTATGCTCGATGGGATAGAAACAACCGGTCAGGCTGATCAGTACACAAATTAATGACCATGATGAAGTCGGTCTCATACGAATGGGATCACTAGAAGAGCAATGAGAGTGTGAGGGCTTTGATGAATCAAGCGCCTATAGAACCATGAGGATTACATCCACCCTCCTACAGAGTTTAGTGCCTCAAGTCTCCCGCATCATACCTCCCGTCAAGATGTAGCAAGAGGCCTTACTGTACCCTAATTCCCCACATATCATGAGTATGGAAAAATGAAACCCACACTCATATTAGGGATTTTTGAGGAAGTATGCACTCACCTTTACAATGAATGACGGATGGATTCATGGTTTCAGCACACCGACCCTAAAAGGACAAGGCCAAGATTCTAAACCCACTGAGGCCTGAACCATTGGGAATCAATGAGTCAGCAGTGCATTCCTCAAGAAGTTCTCGCTCATAAGACCAACAATTTGAAAAGACAAATTTATACCTTCATAAATTAAGATGGTGAGAGGTTTTATCGTTGTCAATAGATTTATGGAGACCATCAAGGTACGCCCACACCATGGGTTCGATACATGGATGTCGTAAACCATTTCTATGGTGGTATGTCTCCGCCATGAGGCACTGAAACCAATGGAGGAGACTTTTCTAAGTAAGCATCCCGACGGCCATGAATTTTTTTAAATTAAGGGGGCTTGAAACTTCAAGTGGCTGGACGAGCCAACCTATGAAATGAAACAATGAGGCCTCTACCAACCCTGTGGAGATTTATACACCGCCGCAGGACATGTAAACGAAAGCTTTGGAATTTCAACCTAACTGTAGCGTAGAGAGCTTCAATAAAGGCTTCCATGAAGCGTGCAAAGTGGATCAAAATCCCGCACAAGCCAATCCTCGTGACCACTTCCAATCCTCTCAGACATCCAAGAGAACAAAGTCCTAGCGGCCTTCCAATGAAGTTGATCGATGTCGTGGAATGGTGCAAATAATGTAGACAATGCCAAGCCACTACAACCTAATGCCCTATATGGAAATACCTAATTCCAATCGAGGAATCACCCCAACCTTTCCCGGAAGCCCACTCCCTCGCCTATGTGTACTTGTGGTGCCAAACCACAAATTGTTCCCATTATTTGGTCTCAATCCACCACCATCCCCACTCGTGAATGCCGCCATTTTAAATTCGAAAAGTGGTGTGCACCTCAGAAGAGCAAAAGGAATTAATGCGCAACTGCACAAAGGATCGACATCGTAAAGTACACCGAACAAGAGGAATGGGCGGGCTGTGAAGCAACCCGAATCCAAATTGATAACCTACGCATTCAATCACCAAGATCAACAAGTCATGGGAGGTACAAGAGCAGGAAGGTTCCTCCCAAACAAGCTAAACCCAAAGAGAATCCAATAGGCAGATCATCCAACAATTCAGAATGGATAAGGTAAAGGTTATAATCACCCTGAGGAGGAAAAGAGAAGATCAACTGATGCCCAAACCTCACAAGAAACCAGAATGGAGAAGAATCGGGATGCAATGTATATGCTTTCCAAGGAGGATTCAATGAAGCACCGCATGCCACCTCCATTTCCACAAAGTACTGCAAGCAAGAAGAAGGTATCTCTACAGTGTATCTAGAAGTCCTAAGATGCGTGAAGGTCAAATATACTCTTTGACATAATCAAACAAGGCTCATTTATGTGCAATTTTTGAAAGATCTTTGCACAATTAAGAAGTGATTGTATCGAGAAAAGGTATTTCATCAATGCCGGAAGGCATAATCCAAAGAAGAACCCTGGCCAAATACAAAGGATCCGTGATCTCCCACTTCAAATGGACGATCGGTGTGAATGGTACAGATGTGGCGTCATTGGCTTCATTTAGAGCCGGGCCAACCTACCGGCCAGGTACGCGCTAGGTTCGGGGGTGAACTTAAACCTACTAACATCACACTATCATCGGGTCGATAGATCGCAAAAACTCCTGAAGGGGATATTATACGTCTTTAAAGGAAATAGACAAATTCACACTTAGCTGGATTTCAGAAGCAGTGTTTCAAGACTGAGCCACTCAAAATGAAACCTAATCATGTGCCAATCATCTTAGGGAAGACTACTTCGCCACAAATTAAACAGCAATCATCAATCGCTGATTGGAGTCGCAAACTTGATTCCTTGGTAACGATGACCGAAGTTGAACATGTTATTCCATCCGAACAACAAACACAAACCGCTATAGCAAAATGAAAACAATTTGGCGAAGTTGTTTTAAATGGTCGCATGCAGGAAAGCTAAAGTGGTCCGGTGAACTGCAAGGAATAGTCAACTAAGGTGAGAAGAGATTTCTTGGGTCCCGCCATCAACACCCACTGCAAGGCACCACCCAAGTCGAATCCATCGTGAGGACCAAGTCAACAATCGGGCACCCAACACCATGAGTCACCTGTGCCATCAAGTAGGGTTGAGGAGATCATTCTCCCGACCCTCCTTGAGTAAATTTTTGAAATTGAGCGATTTGAGGTCTCACAAACCAAATTGCAGTTCAATAAATTTCGTTTATTTTAATTTAGTCAATTTCAATAATTTTAGTTATTTTTAAAGTTTCCTAAATTAGCAGCTTTTCCTTTTAGTAACTTTGTCTATATATTATAGTACTTTTTGTATTAAATTTTAATTATAGTATCATATAATAAATTTTATTATAATAATTTTTATTTAATATATTACTAATATTTAATCTAAATTTTTCGAATTGTATGAGATGGGAGGTCGAGCCCAAATTCGGCTATTATAGCGAAAAATGGTGAATTGACTTTTCTATTGCCTCATTAGTTCTATAAAAAGATGGGAGGGGGTTAGTCATTTAGTCATTTCATATTCCCCCTCCCATAGCGAAGCTCTGAGCCACCCGAGCCTCCACGCTTCGGTCATTGGTCACCGCAGCCAGAGCCACGCCCCGTGGCCCACTGGGGAGCCGCCGCCCGAGCCCCTACTTCGCACCATAGCCACCTCCGAATGACTTAACTAGCTCCAGCCGAGCCGTCCCGCCGCCCGCTTCCATTGCTTCGAGCCACCGCCGAGCCCCTCACCGTGCTCACACTACCGGCTCGGGCCTTAGCTCGCCTCGCCCCTGGAAGAAGGCTTTGCCGCCCACCGAGCCTTGTTTGGCTATTACAGAGCTGGTGTGAGCTATAGCGAGCGAGCCCTGAGTTGTCAGTGTTCTATTTTAGAGTGACTCAGTTGTCAGCAGTAAGCCTCAGATCAGTCATACAGTGCCTTAGTTACATTTTCATCAGCAGAGCCCTCTTCCAGTGTTTTATTAGGATTCCGCGTATGGTTCAGATTTAGTGGTCCCGCCTTCCGCTCGCGGGGTCGATTCAAGACACTGAAAGGAGGCCCTAACTCCGGCCCCGACCCTGGGCATCTCCGCCCCTGTCTCAGCAGGCGCTCCGAGGAGCCTCAGGATTCAGCGATATCAGACGTGATGGGACCCCTGGCCTCACACTGCACTCCTCAACAAGAAAGCAGGAGGGCCCCGCCTCCAAGCGGGCCCCACATCGCCTCGGTGAGTCATCCTCATTCCAAAGCCCACCATCGCACAATACGATCGCACGGAGACCTACATCATCGCCTCGCCTTGTCGTCGTCTGGGATCGAGGCCGTTGTTCGTAGTGGCACCCCATTCCGGGAATACCGTGACTACATTCGAGGGATTTTCTACCGAGTCATTCTATGACGCCCCCAAATACGAGGGCTAATCCCCGTGCCCAGTGGATTCTATGAGGTCGGGACAGACCATTCCCACCGGCCTTCACGACCTCAGACGCATATTACCCCCGGTGGTGCCGCAGCTTTATCACCGATGACATCCTCAGTGAGCACTGTCCCGTCGAGCTTCGGGCCTCTATAGACGCATCGCCCTCGGAGTCCCCGCAGCGCAGATATTTCAAGAAATTTTAGGCCTCGATACCGACCAATTCAGAGGGGTTATCGAAGCCAGGCCCACCCACCTCAGCGGAGATGGTCTCGACATCGCCCGAGACATCACAAATGGGCCGCAGACTCTCGTGATACCCACGATGTCGCCGATTGACCAATCTATTGAGGACCAGCTTTCTGTTCTCGCCGCAGCATTATGTACATGGGAGGGGGAGCCATCTCGGGAGGTTCTTACGATCTCGTAGGGATACTGGCCATCCCTCCGAAATGTGATGACCTCCTGATGGATTTTCGAGGAGAAGGTCCACTAAGGGCCTGTCTGTTTCAGAGTCTTCCACGCCGATGCCGAGACTACTCTGCCAGGTCCTCGAGCATTTGGGATTCCCCGAGGAGCCTAGATCAGAGGAGGATCCGATGCCCCTAAATTCTCGTCACCGGAGTGCGATGACCATGCTCGCATCTTTCTCCCTCCCGCTAGCCAGACCGTGAGGAGGCACTGCATCGTGGCCGAGGACTCCACAGAGACCTATATGCATGCCCCCTCGAGCCCGAGATATGAGGAACCGCTCCGCGATCCGTCCCTCCATCTCTTTCTCCACATTCTACATCCGCTGCAATGCGCTTGATACGCCCGCCCATCTTACTCTCGCACACCATTCACCCGAGCATGTTCACGCTACCGAGAGAGATAGCCGAGTGATGGATGCTATTTGCCATTGGGCAAGAATACTGTATCTACCACCACCACAAAGAATAGGTGGTTAGGTTTCTTTTATGATTTTGTATAATTACCACTTTATCAACGTTTACTAATTTTGATTAGATTCATGTATTAGCCATAGTAGCAAAGTGATATTTTTGTATGTTTAGCTTTAGTATGCATATGTACTAGATATTTGCTATATCAAAAGCTATTCAAGATATATATACAATATCTTTGCATATACTTTTGTGCCTCCATCTTATGTGGATCGTTTTGTCTTCTCAATCGACAATCGACCGCTTTTAATTAAACACATGAATCGCTTCAATCGAACAATTGAATTGCTTCAATTGACAATTGAATCAGCTTTAAATGGAAAATTTGAAACCCCGTTTGTCACCTTTATGTTAGAACAAATTCCATGTTTGATATAATTTTTGGTCGGGCTTGAGTTCCAAAGATGCTTAACTTGAACATTTCTCCCTTGCTAATTCACACACCGCACACCGCATTGCTCTAATAGCCGTGGACTATTTACCTCCCTCATTTTTGCACTACTTAGGCATGTTGGCAACCCATGATAGGTTTGTGTTACCCACATTTGAAGACCAATGTAGTCTTCCAAAAAGGAAAAGAAAAGAAAAAGCAAAAAGAAAAAGAAAAAGAAAAGAAGAAAAAGAAAAATAAAGTCGTGAAGCCTTGCCTTGAAACCCGAGCACGGTCCGTGGGGTGTATGGCGAAAGCCTTTGAAGCCCGATGCCCAAGCCTTCCGTAATTGGCCGGGAGCTCACCGATGAGTGTTCACAGCATGGGTGGATAGTAGAGTTTAACGATTTGTAGTGCTTGATTTTCAAGTCATTCTGAACCGGTAGAAGCCCCGCAGTTTCAGGTCGCGATCCTTTCGCTTGATGCCTCAAACCTTAATTGCTGGGAGTCATCAGGACCCTCGTTACACCTGACTTTTTGGGTGAAGTCGAATTTTAAGCATCAGACCCTACAATGTAGTTGAATAAAGAAAGAAAAGCCGTAACTATCCTTATCTGTGGTTTTTTCACACTTAAGGCCATGCCAAGTAGGGGTCAGGGGGGACACTTTACAATTTATTAACTGACCGTTACATAAAGAACCATTAGACTTGGTGGAAATTCCAATGAGAATCATGGAACCAATATTGACCTAAATTGTTCTGTATGGTTTGGCTCTTTCACATAAGCTAAACTTGGTGTCAATTTTCGCTTTAAAGGTACCGTTTATATGTACATAAACCTTTAATCATAAACTTTTGAGAATCAATCGCATGCATCTCCTTTGTTTTTGCACGCTAAGGACTAGCAACGCTTTGGCCGAGGGGGTGATTAGTACCCAAAAAGTGCTATTTTCGAGCCCTATATCGATAAGTTTTGAGTGCTACACTAATCATGCCAATTATGCCAATTGAAGTGTTCAAGTCTTCTTTAGTATCACTTATGTCATGAGGTTATTTTTGGTTGTTTTGCAGGTTTTTGCAAGATTTCGAGAGTTCAATATCGAGACATATGTTAAACTATGAAGATCGAACCCATTCATCATCATTAAACTTACCAAAAAATCAAAGAAAGAATGAAGACAAAGTGATAAAGTCAAAAGATAGAGCAAGAGGGCCACAAAGGAAGATCAAGAATTCCAGGAATTTCAAGATTGCGAAAATTTCGCATCCCATCGGTGCCTTCTTCAAAATCCTTCTGGGAAGAAAGGCCGACACTTATCACTAGCTCGATACGACCTACTTAAAGAAGAATCCTTCATCGTGATATCGACCTCCTTTATACCCGAGGGAAGCAATGGCGTCGAGCACAACCTTTATTTTGTCCGGATTTGCCCCAATTCCTGGTCGACTATGAAACCCAGAATTTTCCTACTTATACCCAAAGGCAATACTTGGCCGGATTCGCCATATTGTACTCCCTCAAAGATCCTGAATGCCTGTGACAAGATGAGCTATGTGGATATCGTTAGCTAGTAGGATTTTACCAAAGATGTCATCTATGTACACCTCCATGGTTGTTCCTATCTGCTTTTGGAACATCCTGTTCACCAGCCTTTGATAGGTAGCTCCTGTGTTCTTGAGCCCAAACGACATCACACAATAACAATAGGTTCCCACGCCAGGACGGAACGAGGTCTTTCTCGTCATCCGTCCATGCCGACCGATCAGAATGAGAAGGCATCCATAAACTCCAGGAGTTCATGGCCTACCGTGTGAGCTTACGATGAGGTCAACCGGCAAGAAAGCGGAACCGCCCTTCGGCACGCCTGACGCTGAAGTCGATGCAGTCGCCACTGAGTTTGCTTTACAAGTACGACGTCACAACCATTCAGTAGATATTCCACTCATTGTTCTACTGAGGAGTTTGCCGACCTCCTCGCTGATCACTTTTTCTACTCACAAAGGCCGGCTCCTCCTCTTGTTTTACTACCAAATATTTGACCACGCTCAAATTCTGGTAATTACTATAGGGTTAATTCCTCCCATGTTTGACTGCTTCCACGCGAAGACGTCTTTGCTCCGCCTCAAAACGCGCAGGAGGCTTTGAGGGGTCCCTCCGCTGAGTTTGTCGATATAAAGCAGGTGTTAGCGCCGCCATCCAACGATACGGCTCTAGTTCTTCCGAGGGCTCAGTCGGTGAGCACCTCGTCGCATGTCGAGCTCGTCTAAGTGCAGGGTGTCGCTGACCGCTGCCACGGATCGAGTAGCACTCCCGCCACTCAAGCCGTCTCCTCAACCATTCCTCACTCCGCTTACTGGGAGGGAAACTTGATCACCATGTGGTATGCGAGGGGATGGGCTTTTGGCCGCATTGAGAGAGGTCTTCCTAACAACATATTATGTAGATGGCGCCCACAATGAGGAATCTTGCTGCCGTCACCTGGCATGGGGGATCTCCCAAGGTGAGTATTAGCTTACTGAGCCCAAATACAATACCTTTTTTCCCCGAGAACTCGCCACGCCGACGTTCCGGGCCTCCGATGCCCATCTTATCAGCGTACGCCAAGATGATGTCACCAACTCCTCTGCCAACCAGGACCATGAACTGCTTTGTTGGCCACAACCGTCAATTACCAAAGGGTCGTCATGCGCCGACATCCCCGGGGACCGGTCGAGAATGTGACGGACGTGTCGTCGAGGCGCTGACACCGCTTGTACTTCCGCTTAATTCGTTGACCCGAGCGCCGCCAGAGCGGGCCTTCCCGGCCAGCCGGATTCTCCCCGAAATCCTCCCAGATCACGTGATTTCCTAAAGGCCGCTGCGCCGAAGCCGTTGCTCCGCTTCGGCGGTGGTGGTGGCCGCCGAGCTAGAGCTTGGTTCTCAGCCCGATTCCGAGGCTGATTTTCGTAAGTAAATGAAGCGCTGATACCCACGCCAGATAAATACTCATTTCCTCTTTGAGTTGTATAACCATCCGTGGCGGGTGCTCGTGAATCTCTCGCGGAATCTCGTAGTGTCCTGGTGGTTGTCTCAAGTGGTCCGTCTTCATCGAGTCGCCACCCTGAATTGCCTCGCTTTCTACCAAGCAGACCCGCAATACCGAGGTCGCACGTGAAACGCCGAGGTGAGTAACGGAAAGGCCGCCTCTCGTTGAGGTGCCCACGATCTCCGAGGCTTCTCGCCGACCGCTTCCATCTTTCTGGAGACCTCCTCCCTGCCGCTTGCCTTGGGGTCTGGCCCCAGACGCCTTATCCGTCCCGCTTCTTTCTTTATGAGTGGAGGAGCTCCCTTTCTTTGATATGAGAGCTTCTTCGCCATTAATGTACTTCTTTTGCGAGCACTTCAGCCATGCTTTCTTGGGGATTTTTAGAGATGGAAAACATCGGGTCTTTCGACGCACCCTAATCCGGAAGAATAATGCAAAGTGATCGCTAACTTTTCTGCCGTATGTCTACCTTCGTGACTCGCGTTGAAACCTTGAACATAGGACCTCATGCTCTCTCGCGAGCTCGCCGATGGCCGGCCAATAGATGGTAACTTGGCTTTCTATACGCCCCGCTCCAATGAAATGAGACGTAATGTAATGATGTACCGAACGAGGGAATCGAGACTGACTTAGTTTATTAAACTAGCCGGGCGCTGTGCCTTTAACGTGGATTGCTAAAGCTCGTGATCGCACAGGTCTTGATACCATGCAACCTACCTGCCTTTGTAAGCTGCTGAGATGATCGACCGGATCTTCAAAATTACCGAATGCTTCCATCAGGGCATTCGAATTTTGCTGTAAGAGGGAAGCCAAGCACCCGCCGTGAAGCGGTGACTCGCCTTTGTTGTACCAAGGTGTCCATAGCTGGCCAGAGCGTGGTCCTCTTACCACCTCCTCACCTACCGCAGTTTTGCCGGAGGCTCTCGAACCTTTGCTCCCATGGGATTGCCTCCCGCTTCCGCTGAGGGTGGCAGTTCTGCCTCATGACATGCCCCTTCGAGTGTCGCTTCGCCGCCTCCTCTCCGTGGGTCAGATTGTGGTCCTGTGCCCCTCGTTCTGCGCCTAGACTTACTTCGCCCAAAGACTTCTGTGGAATGTCGAGATTGTGGCCGCTCTTCATGATGAGGAAAGTCATGACCTCTCCCATGTCACCGTGCCTCCGTGGGCGTTGTATCCGCCCTCGTGAGTTGCCTCGTGACACCCCAGTCCTAAACCACTACCCGTCAACCCGATGAAACACTGGGTGGAATGCTCGTGACCCGACATCTCTTCACTTTTCAAAATCGCGTAGTCTCCTTTGTACGGGGAGCTCTACCCTTAGTACATAACCTGTCCCAACACATCCAACGACCACATAGGGTCCAAATGAGAGTAAATAATGGCCACTTAGGCCCCTGCAATATCACTCAACCAATATATAAGCACATGACTATAAAACCATAGTCCATAAGAGTTTAAATTACATCACTCTTATACAAATAATGGCAACCATATATATTTACAAATATATATTAAAGCCACAATCCGCTTCATACGTATGATTCCGACGTGGTCACCATTCGCATTCGACCGTATCTAAAGTGCCCTAATGACGCAATGAAAGCAAAGCCCAAGAATGTAATCTCTTACAAGGGCTACCCCACCTAAGTGCACATGCAATGGGTCGATAATCAAACACACATCCAAGTGCACAACATACACACGTCTAATTCGAATGTCTACATGCCATGAATGAGACTCGACTCACTACGCCCATGTACCGAGCCCGCCGGCCCATCACCAATACTTTCATCGGGAAGACATCCCGAGCCACTACCCGACTGCCTCACATGCATACTAATCACACAACCTGTCACCGGCATTACTAATGACCCACATCGAGCCTCACGGCCCACAACAATGGCGTCAATGGCAACAACCTGGTGTCATCCCGGATCCTGTCTGAGAACTCAAGCCCAGCAGATGAAACACACCAGTATCTCTCAAAATAACTTTTTCTGAATATACCCGCGAGTCCTTACACCCATGGGCTGCAACTATGATATCGCGGCCCTTACACCCATACGCCTCGAGTTCCCATCGACTCCTCAAACACGATTTCTTGGCCATGAATGAAAACCATTTCCAAACAAAGGTATTTGTTTTTAACCGTGACAACCCTCCCTATATAAACAGTGGACAGACTCGATAATCTATTTGTGGACAACCCGATGAATATCAATCGGGGCAGACTACGACTGATATTATATGCATAACCCTCCGATGTATATCAATCGCGTGACCGACGACATATTATATGACAACCCTCTCGATAAATACATCAGGGCCAACCTCCGAACAATTCTCTCAAGAAACCACCTCATGCACTCACTCTTATTGTTCTAGGGTGCCCTAGTGCATATGAAATGCAATGAGCCATTTTCATTTTCTTAACCCGTGCAACTCATTTGGACGTTATCCTATTAATCAAGCCCACTAATCAACACCCTACGGTGTCGATCCAATAAACCAGTAATCACGACAACCATCAAACACCTAACACGTTGTCGATCCCAACTAAGCACTCACACCTAATTTCTAGTTACTCCCAAAGGCATATAGAATGCATGATGCCAATTCCAACACGTTCATGCTAATATATTCACATGCATATATATTAACATAATTAAACCACATAAAACATGTTATGCAATTTCATAATCAATTACACCAAAATTAGCTCACATGGGCTAATTAACAAACACGGGCAATTCATTTTCTAGTAATAAGACACAAAATGGCCCAAATCTCGGACCCATGTAAAACAGGGCACCTCTTGGTCCCTTCATGGTTCATCACCGAATATTATGATACCAAAACACACCACAAAACCCGAAGACATCAGTCCCAAGAGCCAAACCAAACCTCAATACAGTCCGGGACTACCTAAAAATAGTCCCGAAAATTATGTCATGACTGTCTAAAAACAGTCTCGAAAATTCAGCCCGAACTGTTTGAAAACAGTCCCGAAATTAAGCCCGGACTGTCCGAAAACAATCCCAAAAATTTCTAAAAATTCATATACTAAGTCCAAAAGTTTGAGAACTGAAATTTACGGCCTTTCACGGCCTCTAAGCCAATCTCAAGCCATTACATAGCCTTTAGGTTAGAAATAACACAAGTAAGAAAATTCCCTACCTCATGGAGTTTGTCGAAACTCCAACTTTTTGGTGTCCACACAGAGCTCCTCGTCAGTGATAGGATCAACTCTTTGCTCTTCAAATTTCGACGAAACTTGCGATCCGATTTTCGTAGATCTAAGAAAGAATCGAAGAAAAAAAAAATAAAAATAATTCTTCCTCAACTCTCACGCGCACCTCCCGTTTTTGTCTCTTTGTTTTTACTTTTATGCTTTTTATTTTATTATTTTATTATTATTATTATTATTATTATTTTATTATTATTATTATTATCTGGATACATAACTTATAGAGAAATTCTATTTACACCCCATTTATTTCTCTATACACCCCATTAAAATATCCATGTTTAAAATACAAATTTAATCTCTTAAACCTATTTTTTTCTATTTCTTCTTCTTCATCTACAAGACCCCAACTCCCCTCTTCCTTCTTCCTCCGAAGTCGTCGCTTTGAAAAATAAATGGTAATTCTGTGTGCTAATGACGTTGAAAAAATAGTGAGAATAAAGTTGAAATTAGCTTTAAAACATGGTAAGGAAGATAGGAAGTTGATAACATTCAAAGTTCGCTTTTCGTATCATTTAATCCGGATTCAAAATCCGATATCATAACATTCTCCTCGATATTGAACCGAAATAGTTCACAACCCATTTAACAACCGATCACAAACAATATCCCGATATCGTAACTGACTTATCATATAACCGACGGCGATATAATATAATTGAATATATCCCGGATTTGGAAATCCGGAATTTCCACTTGAAATCAGATTTGAAAATCCGGACACTATGATTTTTCCCGGATTTACAAATCCGGTAAGAGCATTTATCCAATTTTTTTAACTGGACATTATTTGTCAGATTTAACTCAAGATTTTATTTTCAAGCAGATGAATTTCAATCATAATGCAGCCCTTACAAGAATTAGTTGGATTGCAAAGTGGATGCATTTAGAAAATGAGGTAATTTTTAATACTTTAAAGTTAGAGTAATTTGTTTTAAGATATATCAAATTAATAAATTGTTATTATCCAGATATATTTTATACTTCGGATGCTTGATTGAATGGGCTCGGAATGTGTAAAAAAGAACGGTGATTTTGTTATCGTGATAAAAAGACGGACAGTGAGATAGTGAAAAGCTAGAGTTAGCCTTGCATGTGAGCGTGGTGGAACATAGCATGCAAAGAATAAGTCGAACGGGAAGCTCAATCGAAAAGGCATTGGAACGAAAAAATGTGATTGTCCATTTAAGATAATCGGTGTGAAGTTAACTAGTAATGATGATTGGAGTGTTAAAATTGTTTGTGGATTTCATAATCATCAAGCAGCTAAACAATTGGAGGGTCACTCATATGCTGGTCAATTATCGGATTGGGAGAAAACTATATTGTCCGATATGACGAAGAACTTGGTGAAACCAAGGAATATTCTACTCGTCTATAAAAATCATGATGAGAGTAATGTTAAATACTATGAAGCATAATCTACAATGCACGTCATAAACATCGACTACTTACTACAGTTGGTAGATCACAAATGCAACAACTAATGAAACAGCTGAATGAATGTAAATATGTTGAATGACATAGGAAGGATGAGTCGAACGATTGTGTGAGAGACTCGCTTGGGGTACATCCTGCCTTCTTATTCAGCCACAATGCATTTTGCAAAGTTCTAATTATGGATTGCACTTATAAAACCAACAGATATCGCTTCCACTTCTCGAGATCAGAGGTGTGACATCTACAAATTTGACTTTTCTCGTGGCATTTGTATACTTGAGGCCGAGCGCAGACAACTACACTCGGGCAATGGAGAAGTTACAAAGTTTAATGCTCACGATCGATTACCCACGTCATTGTTACTGATAGAGTTGGCCTTAATGAACGCTGTGCGGTTAGTATTTCCTACCACAACAAATCTTCTGTGCAGATGGCATATATCACAAAATGTACTTGCAAACTGTAAGAAGTTGTTTGAGCGAAAAGAGTAGCGGAGGTATTCATGTCACTGAGTGTCCTTGTTTTCTTTGAATGAGGACGAGTACGAAAGGAATTTAAGATCATTGACAACTGATTACTATACTTACCCCGGAGCAGTAAAATATGTGACAGAGTCATGGTTGACTCCTTATAAGGAAAGATTTGTCACAGCTTGGACAGATAAAGTAATGCATTTAGGCAATGTCACAACGAATAGGTACGTTAATTAGTAGTTTTTCTTGAAATATCCATACATAAAAATTATTTAATATATGTTTTATATTTTTATAAAATGAGTGCATATGCAAAGTTGAAGAGACATCTTGGTTCGTTCCCCAAGGGATTTCGAGAGTTCTTTGAATGTAATAATGCTCTTATTGAGTCAAGAACATACCTGAACAAAGCCTTCATTCGGTAGGCATTTCGCTGGCTGAACATCAATTCAATAATGCTATGTTTAAAGAACTCACGGTATGGTATCTGTGGTCACTCAATATGATATTGATGGAGTTTTAAAAGAGCAACCTGGTTGAAATTGAGAAGGGAATATGTGGTCAGCAAGGAATGCACTTCATACGCCGCTCACACGAACTCGCAGAAATCTTATCAAAGAAGGTCGCACAATTCCCCTTGATAGTGTGCATTCTCATTGAAGGAAGTTGGATACTATGAATGACAATGTCTCGTATGAGATGACAATTACTCCTGAGATTGATAGTTTTTTGAGACAATTTGCTGATTGTGATGAGGCAGGTAAAATAGCATTAAAAAGGAAGTTGAGAGAGTTAGCTTATCCCCGCAACGATATCTATGTTTCCAATTCACTGGCAGGCGTTAAGGCAAAGGGTCAGCCCATCATTGAAAATCAATTTATCTACCAAACGAGCTCCTTCTATTTGAAATTGTTGAGTTCGCCCACGATAAGATTTCTCACTCAGCCACCGCATGTTCCGTGAGTACCCAAAGGTGAACAAGTACATTAAATGTTTTTCACATCAAATACGTGAACATATGAATGATCGTATGTTAAGGCGTATGGTCATCAGGGATAGTCATCGATTGTCGGGTTAATAGAGAATGGGGGAAGACGGATGGGGAAATCCGCTCGACAAGATTTGGTTCATGAGCTCAAACTCTTTCATGATGAGTATGTTCCAATCAGGGATCAATCGACCGTGTTGCCGAGTCGTTTATTCATTACCGCGTTTTGACTCTTTTGCTCCATGATAGATGGATGACTTGCTCCCATGGGTCATTTGACAGCCTCACGATACAACACAGGGGTTAGTCCATTTATCAATTAGGGACAATGCCTAACATATCTACCACTTAGATTCAGATTTACCCGCACCCACCGCACTCACAACCGATTGCACTTGGATTTGTCGAGATTGTCATTTCGCATTTGTGTTTGTTATATTATATTCTGTTAGTCATTTAGTTTAATGTTTTTATATTTTTGTTTTTTGACAAAGGACGATCTACTTGAAAATTTAAATATATTTTATAAATTATTTTAATACTTTAAAATTTTTAACTATATTATATAAATTATTTTAATACTTGAAAATTTAAATATATTTTATAAATTAATCTAACAACTAATATAATACACAAATTAATCAAATTCTATTTAAACATTAAAGTCTACAACTAATACATAAACATAAATTATGCCTTTTCTCTCGAACGAACATATACACCCGGGTAGTTGAGTAGAATCCGGCAAAGCCGAAGGATCCGAATACAGCTGGAGGAGCAATCACACCGGAGGAGGATGAACTATCGGCGCGGAGGATCAACCGACGCCAGGGAGGGAGCAGACAAAAGTGGAGGGCTAAAAATGGACGGTAGTAGGTGATGGAGGCTGTGAGATCGGCTGTGTGGACGGTAAAATGTGAGATGTCGAGTTGCGTGGATGGAGGCCGTGGAGATGTCAAGTCTCATCCGACCAGCTAGCATGCGCGCCATTCAATGCACCCCAAAAATAATCGAGACTTTGCTGTCTTCCACCAGATATCACATGCCTTAATAAAATCAATGCTCTCGCATTACGCTACATAAATAATATGTGAACTTAATATTAGTAATATAATAAAAAAGTTAAGTAAATATTATGTACACCGACATTAGGTCAAACGGTCCATATTTAACTTACAAAGATTACCCGTGATGCAAGATGAGGGCAGAAGATCGTGCATTTGTCGTAAAACCTGATTCACTGCGGAGGTCGAATGATGCGATGCGGCGAAAGTGATCATGTCGGCCATATACTCGCTACACTCTTCCCCGAGCTCGGTACCGCATCGCCGACCGACCGACGGCCAAGACGGATTCACCCATCTTCCCACACCGATCCAATAAGATACTACTACGTCGCGGAGGTGCGAAAGGCCACGGAGGAATGGTTTAAGATAATTCAACGGCAGAAGACCTGGCCCGATGATATGGTTTCAACAACCGGCCCGCACTTTATGCATCCAAAACCATGCAATATCGTGAGCGCGCTCAAATACGATCCACGTATGGCTCCCGCCAGATTAACTCGCGAATCGACCCAGTCGCCTCCCAACCGACTGCAAACTATCGGGAATCACGTGCGGCCTCCAACGTAGTGCACGTGGTCGTGACTCGATGTACGACAAATCCGGAGAAGAAAACATCTCAGGAAAGTGCTCATAAATCCAGGCCTACATAATAAATCAGACAATTAATATCAATATAATCGATAATTGAAAATTATCTAAAAATTATCGAAAAGTGTCATCAATCGCACTGCTAGAAAAGGGTCGTGCAGCCACCTTAACTCCGCGCACCTCAAACCTAGTCGCAGTGAGTCGCCTGCCCGCATGATATGCCGTATGTAAGCCGCACTTCAAGCATAGCTACCAACCATGTCGGTGTCCTTAATAGCCCAGTACACTAATATTATTAATCGGGTCGCACCCCAAAGAAATGTGAGCAACCAACCGTGACAGCAAGAAGGCTCGAGTAGCAACCTTTGATATCATCATCGACGAGACATCCCGCATTAGTCGAAAAATTATCCCTTAGCCACGTGAGTCGTACCAAGGAGAACGGTTAATCGCCTCCGTCTCTCTCGCCGAGATGCCTCGACGCCGCACGCGCCCAACAACTCGACCAATAAAGCATCGCATCGCCCACTCAAGCTACCGTGAGAATGATATCATCGATCCGCACAGTATGTGTAAATGGATGCCTAAGTCGCCTAGGCCGTGATGGTCATCTCACTAAACGGAAGATGAAAAGTCGCGGAAATCTCGGCCGCCACCGCCACAAATGCCGACAACATCGGTCTACTCAACTCGACGATCGCAACTAATTAACTTGCAGCAACCCGTGATCGATGCACGCCCTAAATACGACCTCTCTGCATCAAGCTCCCATAATCGCAGCTTTGCACCATGATTTACCAATTTCAATGGTGCTCGATCCTACAATATAAATACCAACAAATTACAATTTGGGTTACGTGAACTAAAATTAACATAAAATATATATATATATACAACTTTTCGACAATGATTGTTTACCTCCTCCCAACCATATCTTCAAGCCGCAACATGGTCGGTGGAAAACTCCGCAATATAGATATCTATCAATAGTACTCCAGAACACCCGAATACCTCTCCTCGCCTCATCCTCATCATTCCCGAGGATGCTCAACTGGATCTCGATCTACTGCTGGCTCAACCTCTCTTAATTGCACTTGTCGTCTACGCTCCGATCCCGTAGGTCGTCTACGAGGTGCACTAGATATATCTCCTCCTCAAGTACGTGTGGCATAGCTTATTTCAAAGAAAATAAAGATCGAGCAAATTAAATTAATATAAATCATACTCATAATCATTATTTTTAAATAATCATATTCATAATCTTAAATTATATAATCATAAAATTTTATCAAAATCATAATTAATCATAAATAATCATATTCATAGTCATAAAGATTGATAAATTAAATAATATAATCATTAAATAAAAATAAATTAAAGCATTCGGATTCACAAATAATATCACCGGATTTCATGGAATCCGGATTCTTTATGGCATTTCCGATTCCACTGTATCCCAATAAGAGAGAATTTCTGATACATCATGGAACTTAAAACAATATTTTACCCCTGGACATCATGAAACTGAAAGAGTCAATTTTCCTGACATCATGAAATCCAGAACAAATTAACATTCCTGACATCATAAAATCCGAAAATAAGATTCACCCGATTCACGGTAAATCCGAATCTTAAGCTCAAATTCGGATTTGAGAACCGAACATAATCCTAAACATAGAAACTGCATTTAAATTTAAAAATCAACTATAAACCCATATTTAACGATGAAAAATGCAAGAATAAATACAACAATCAAATAAAGAAGCAAACTTACTTGATATTTCTAGTCCTGGGTTGAATCTCCGGATTTGTTATTGTTTTGGGGTTCTTGATTAAGTGATGATGGGTTTTTTGGGGAACTTATGAGGATGGGTTTTTGGGGGAATGGGTGTAAGGAGGCTTTAGATATGCAGGGTGTGCTGATGGTGACGCCTGGGAAAGCAGCGCGATTCGAACATGTAAAAGCAGTATAGCTTCAATGCTTACTTAAGAACGGGTGTGAAGAGATATTTAGTTTTGCCAGACATGTGAACCTCTCTAACTTATATTATCTCATTCGGGTCCGTTTCTATATTGAAAATTTTTATTTCTTTTCAGTTCAATTCTTTTAAATGAACTTTAACTCATGCCATTTTCTGACTTCCGAGATTTTCGTAAAAATTTAATCCCTAAAGTCATTGGCGATTTATCACCCAGAAATTCATAAAATATTCTAACTGTCTCAGAATTTGACGAAACTTTTCTGGGTTGCTAGATTTCGAGAGACGAATTTAACGGCGGAGTCTGTTTCGACATCCGAGATCTAGAGAATTTTCGGTTTTCAACCGAAATTACCGTTTTACCATTTTTCAGAAAAATTGAATTTTTCTCGGGTTTTACAACTCTAACTCTCCTATCAAGCGCCATCGTGAGGCTGGAGTGCCTCCACTTCGCTCGCGGTCAGCTTGCACGCTCTAACGCTTCTCAAGGAGGTCCGCTATCTCGCGCCGCCGAAGCGATCCTCGGGATCCTCGTGGATCGGGCGTTACACTTGCTTGTGTTCCGTCGATACCATCGCGAATCGAGAGATCAGTCTTTATTTATCAAGGAACCGCTGCTCCTACGCATCTACGCCAACCGATGATGTTGTTTTTTCAACCGACCGGGCCGAGCGTGTTCAGGCCGCAACGAACCCGGGAATGCCAAGGGCTGGTCCGCGTGCTCGATCGCCGATCTCGAGGATTGCCAGCCACTACCGTCCGTGCTCAGCCAGGGCACTCCTCTGCAAAGAACAAAGAAGAAGAAGGGGTTTGGCGGAGGGTTCGCCGTAGTCGCCCGATACGAAAGTCGCCCGGCAGGCACCGCTGTGGCGCTTAACGCGTTAGAGCGTTACGCATTCTTCACCGACGACGACTGGCATTTATAGTATTTGTTTTCCCGCTAGACGCTGTTGCATTCTTCCCATCGACCGATACTTTCGCTATTATAAGATCTGATTTACTATTGAAAGAGAAGTTTATTTAGAATCATCTTTCTTTCTCATTGATGGGATCTCTATTTGATCCGTTATGACGAGTCGTTATATCGCGACATCTTATTTCTTCTTCGTTTGGCGAGATTTAGTCGATTTACAGGATAATATATTATCGTGGGATTATTCTATTTCCCCTTATCTATGGGATTTGGCTTGATTTGCGTGAACGTGGCTTTCACTACCCATAACCGACCTTCGGGCCGAGCGGACGACCTTCATTCTCAATAAGGCCAAAAGGCCCGAATGCTTCAATGGTATGCCTAGCTTATCGGGCCTTCATTCTCGGGTCAAGGCCAAAAGGTCTAATGCTTCAATGGACATGTTCTTCGTTTCATGAGCCGCCCGGGTACCCCATTTTTCAAACCCTATCAATTATTATTATTTAATTTAATTTTTTTAAACACTATATAATGCTAAAGAGACACGACTCCCATAACCCATGGACACGATTTCATCTTGCCTTGACCTTCCAAAACAAAAGATTCTCCATAAAAAAAATGGACTTACATAAAACCTGGGTGATAGAGCAAGTTTTGAAAAAAAAATGGAAACAGACGGTATGGCTTTATTGAAAATATCCTATTGGAAGAAAATAAAAGATGAAATCGTGATCTTGAAAAGATCCAGAGAGCAGTATGGCCTTATTGAATCTTTTCACTTTATTGAAAAGTGCCCATTGCCTTTTGTTGTTTTCCCTCAAGGAAATTGTATCCAAAGATTTGGAGAAAAATAAACATTATGGTAATATAAAATGTATTTATACTACCTCTAAGTATTACAAAAATCCAAAAAAATACCGATAAACCGTACAAGCATTGTGTGGACTTTACATTTTTTGCTATTATTTTTTATTAAAAATATGAGACTCGTTTCGTATTTTAAAAAACCATTTTTAAGAAAACGATTTTGAATCACCATTTATTTTTGTTTGATTTTAAAAGGAAAATAAGAAAGAAAAACCCTAAATGTTACTCATGATAAGAAAATGTGGATTTGAGAAAAACCGAGTCTAGGTCTGAGGGTCAGGTTACTTATTGAAAATGTACAATAGAAACGTATCACCCCTTCAAACCCCTCAAATCGAGTCTCTATCAAACAAACTAAAAAAAAATATGACTTTTGATTAATCAACTAATGCATATCGAAGATAAACAATAACAATACAAAATCATACAAGACATATATAAATAAATAATAAAGTAAAGTCAGATGAGAAAAAATGTACACTTGGGCGGCGAATCGAAAGCGCTATTAATAAAAAATCATATTAGTTCAACACAATAATATAAAATATTTATATTCAATTAAAAATTGGTTATAGATTAAAAGTCAATTTCTTTGTTAAATTGATAAATAAAATGTCAGACTCCACCTAAACTCATTTATATATTACATAAATTAACTCCACAAATTCGAATTGTATCGGAGCAACAACCGCATTGGGTTCTAATCTATCTACTCGACAATTCATTCGATGACTACATGGTCTCCAAAGAAGCCCCAAGAAGCATCAAACAATTCCGATAAGATCCATGAAGCAATTCTTAGATAACAAACACTAGCTCTCTACGCCACTTCATAAAAAGCAATAAAAGATAAGAACGGTGCGGGTTAGCTTTTTTCCTGTATGATAACATGGCATTTAAAAAAAAAGAACAATTTTAAATATAGAAATTTTGAGAAAATTATTATTTGTAATATAAAAATTATCCTATTCACCAAAAAATAAAAATAATCAAAATTTCCATTTTTATCTAAATCTTGAGAAAATAAAATTTCAAATATAAAATTATAATTGCAGGGTTAGTTTTCATATTTTTGATAATCTAAGGGACTAATTTTAAAGTTTTATAATATAAGGGATGAATGTAAAAAAAGAAGTGAAAATGTAGGGTTACTTTTCATGTTTTCGCCTTTTCGATAACTTATGAGGTTAATTTTCATGTTTTCCGATGGTATAAGAGTTTAATTTTAATTTTTTAAAGTATAATGTGTAAATCTCATACTTATTTTATGGAGGCGGCTATTTGGGTTTTTGTTGATCAGGACGGATTTGGGAGAGCTTTGTCCAATAATAATAATTATTTAAAAAAAATATTTTTAAAGTAATAAGTAGTGTTTCAAAATAATACTTCATGAATCTTTATCACATAAGATTCAAGTGACAAAAAAGTTGTTTAAATTTTTAAATAGTTAAAATTGAATACTTTTTTTTTTTTTGTTAACCCATGAGGTATCTTGAACGAGTCCATACATATATGAAAGACATTTTTAAATGATATTACACTCAGACCAATCCTCATTCGAATCAGGATGGACCACAAGAATGATAAAACTCTACCATATAACACATCTATATTTTCAGAACTCGAACTCGTGATTAACAACATAGTTAGGATGGAATACAATTTTATGCTTATAATTAAAACCATGATTAATAATTGATAGGTTTGAAGGGGCTCGTTGTGCCCACTCACCAAGCCCAGCGTAGCGTGGCGCTGCCTAACGCAATACCTGTGCCCCCCTACACCCTTCAAACGAAGGCCCGACCCGCTTAGGTCCAAAGGATCGATCATGGATTTAATTAGAAGGTCCATATCCGCAAATCGATTGTATTTCAATAATACGAAAAATAGAATAATAACCCCTAACAATATATCATCCCGCCGATCCAACCAAATCTTACTTCAATAAGAAAGAAAATAATAATGATTATCACCTCGCCTGATCTCCCCAATAAGGGAAGAAGACGATCTCAAATAAATGTACTTTTCTAAAATCCATTACCAAATCTGACACTGATAAGAAAATCCCATCCAATGGGAACAAATCCTAGTTACAAACTAGTTGGACATCTACTATAAATACATGGCCACCCCAATGCAAGGAAAGGTAATGCACTTAGACGCATACCTACGAAGAACACATTCGCCCTCTCTAAATAGCTCTTTCCCTCGTAAAGAACCCGACCCAGATCTGAAGGCGGCCACCCAAGCCCCGCCCCTTCTTCCTTGTTTTTGCAGAGGAGCACGTCAGACCTTACATCGACAAAGAAACGATCCCACCTCGTGCCCAGACAATCCAAGAGCCCGCATCCCACCACAAAGAACTCAAACTGTTTCAAAGAACCCCTACACGCCCAGCCCCAAATCCGGCTGAAAAGGCATCATCTGGCGCCAACTGTGTGGGAACGACAGCCTTATATAAATATTAACCGATTTCTCAAGCACGATGGTATCAACCCTAACACGCTGTGAGCAACGCCTAACTGGCTTAAGGATACAGATCCACCAGCGACACGGACAAAGCACCTCCCGGGACAAGAGGAAGCAATGTAAGCCAATACGAACGGCGGAAGCACTTCGCCGTCAATCAACGCCCGATAAGAGTTAGAACAACTTGCTACCGCATGACGCAACATCCACTGAGACACGACACTCCAGAAGGTCATAACATTTCCTCGTGAGGAGCAACACCTGGCCACGACATTCCCGCAGGTGCCAAAACAAGGCAGAGTCCAAATAGGCCAGGCACGGACCACAATTGGCCCCCCGTCGAAGAGGGAAACCGAAAGCAATGCTCCTGAGGACACATGCTCTGAACGAAGAACTACATCACCCTCAAACTGGGAGCAGAGAGCAACTGTTTGGGAGCAAAGGTTTAGGAGTCTTCCGCGCAGCTCACCGCGGTGGAAGCGAGGGTTAAAGGACGCTGCCTGCACACTACGACACCCCTGGGTACAAGAACCGAGTCACCCTTCACGCCGAGGTGCTACGCTACCCCTTCCAAATAAATTTAATGCCACAAGTGGAAGCATTCGATGGAATCAAAGATCCCAATTCACCTCAATACTTACAAAATCAAATGGAGTTACATGGATATCGTGGACCCCGTATGGCGTGTATTTTCGCTACCACACTCAAAAGGCCTACCGCCTCGGTTTAATAGAATTCCACCTTCATCAATCTCTTCATTCGTAGAACTATCCATTAGCGCTCGCCTTCCACTTCGTCTGAGCCAGATCGCATAAAAACCGAGTTACCATCTATCGACCACAAGGTGGCCTCGCAGAAAGTCCGAAGTCCCACGTGCAAAGATTCAACGCCGAGTCCCCGAAGATGACATACTCGGCGAAAAATTCGCAATCACTGCATTCATTGCTGGGTTAGGAGTGCAGTCGAAGGATCTGATGTTTTCCATCTCAAAGAACCCTCAAGCAAGCATGGCCGAGGTGCTCGCAAAAGCAAAGAAGTATATAAACGGCGAAGAAGCCCTCATATCCAAGAAGGAGCTCCTCCACCCATAAAGAGTAAAGAGTGGGATGATAAAAGATGAGCACGCTTCAAAAGACAAAGCGCTCGTGAAACATCCCCAAAGAAAGATGGAGAACAACCCCAAAAGGCGTGAAACCTCAGTGGATCGTTCCCCGTCCACCGCAACCAAAAGACGACGACGCATCGCCTCACGGCTCACTCTAACGGGCCCTCGTCGCTGTGTCCCACATGAAGTACCTGAACGAGCGCCTTAAGGTGGCTAACCTAAATGAAGTCGATCCCGCCACAAGGACAACACCAAGTATCATGAGTTCCATGTGGACTATGGACACCGCACCTTAATAACCGTGATACAAATCTAAAGAGAGAAATAGGAGTACTTAATGACGCATGATACTCAAAGGCTTCATATCTCCGCAGAATCAGCCCAGAATCAAGCCTGTAATCGCTCCAAACCAAGCCCCAACTCACGCCGCCCTGACAACGACTCCGAAGACCAAAGAACCCTCGAGAAATCCATGTGATCTCGGAGGATTCGCAGGAGGAGGAGAGTCTAGTTCGGGCTCTAAGTGCCCATCTCGCAAAGATCGTGACAATAAATGGGGGAAATACAAGCTAGATCAAAATGCCGCGCCAACACGTCCATCACATTCTCCGACTCGATCTGAGGGATGCCAACACCCCGCGACGCACTCCATTGGTAGTTCGCGCGAATCGCGCCAACAAACGCCCCATCTGCCCTAGTTGATAACGGAGTTCAAATCGACATCATCTTCGTCACCCTTCGATAAACGGGCATCGGGAGAAACCGGAGCCCAACACACACTTCATGGGATTTTCTCTCGGGAAAAAGGTGTTACCTGGGCTCAATCCAATCGGGTGCTCACCTCGGGAGTAGCTCCCGTCGTGCGACTCCACAACAAAGAAGATTCCTCATCAGACGCCCATCAGCTTATAATATGTTGTTAGGAAGACCCTCTCTCAACGCAATAAAAGCCATCCCCTCCGCATACCACATGATAATCAAGTTCCAAACCATACACGGAGTAGGGATGGTTCGAGGAGATCAACGGGTGGCCAGGGAATGCTACACAGCCTCCATGAAGCAAAGAGCGGTCGACAACGTGAATATGGACGAGCTTGACATGCGTGACGAGGTGCTCACCCAACCCGAGCCCTCAGAAGAATTAGAACCAGTATCGCTGGATGACGACCCGGAACATCTCGCCTATATCGGCTCCAAACTAGCGAAAGACCTTAAAAGCCTCTTACTCGCTGAGACGTAATTGCAGACGCTCTCGCATGGAAGTTGTGCTGACATGGGAGGAATTGACCCTATAATAATCACTCATAGGTTGAACACCAGCCCATCCTTCAAACCGGTCAAGCAAAAGCGAAGGAGCTTCTCACCAGAGAGGCAAAACGCCATCAACGAGGAGGTCGACAAGCTCCTCCAAGCGGGAGCGATCAGGGAGGTGGAATATCCCGGCGGTCATTAACGTCGGTCTCGCCAAGAAAGAAAACATAAGTGGCGACTCTGTATCGACTTCACCAACATAAACAAAGCATGCCCAAAGGACAGCTTCCCTTTGCCGAGGATTGACCTCATCGTGGACGCCATCGCTGGCTATGAACTTCTCAGTTTTATGGATGCCTTTTTCGGCTACAACCAGATCAGTGACGACCCGCATCTTACCAAGAAAAGACCTCGCTGTCACAAAGACAGGAACCTATTGTTTTCGGGTGATGTCAGTTTTTGGACTCAAGAACGCCAGGAGCCACCTACTGAGGTTGGTGAACCGATGCTCCAGGCTGCATAAGCGCAACTATGTGGAGGTATACATGCATCTACATGCCGGTAAAATCCACCACAAATTCGACCTTCACATCGCTTCATCTCTCCGGCCGCCCAAATCCCAAGAAGGTTGCCAACATTAAGCCAACCACTAAGTGCCTTCGCCGTGTCCGCCTAAAATCTGTGGTTTCATAGTAAAACCACCGGAATTGAGGCAAATCTAGACAAGATAAAGGCTGTGTTCGACATGCCACCCTCTGCAAAAGGAAGTACAACGCCCGACAGAGCTGATCATGCATGGCCCGCTTGTATCTGTGGCAAGTGATAAATGCCAACCTTCTTCCAAGCTCGAAGAGCCTTCAATGGGATACAAAGTGTGAAGAAGCATTCTCAAACTTGAAAACATACCGAGTTCCCCTCCCATTCTAGTAAGTCCCGTCTAAAAGGGAGCTCCTTACTCTATAATTTTAGTCGTGCCTGGATTCTTTCAACAAGCTACCGTCCCTCGCAGATAAAGAGCGAGTTCAGCACCCAGTTTACTATTGCAGCCGAGCTCTAAGAGGAGCAGAGGAGAGGTACCCAAGAATGGAAAAGTTAATTTTGGCTCTGGTAACCGCAGCTCGGAAGCTCCGCCCATATTTCCAGGCTCATACCATAGAAGTTCCAACGGAATACCCGATGAAACAAGTGTTGCATAAACCAAAGACCTCCGGAAGGCTGATGAAGTGGGCCATAGAGCTGAGCGAGTTCGATATCAGATACAGGCCAAAAACTGCAATAAAAGGGCAAGTCTTGGCCGACTTCGTCATGGAGTTTACATCAGCGGAACCCGCTAAGGATGCCCAAGCAACGACTGACCTCTCCACTTGGAAACTCTCTGTAGATGGAGCCTCAAACGCGCAAGGAAAGGAGCAAAGCTTCATCCTAACTTCCCCGTAAGGAATAGACATCGGTGCACGCACTCAGATTTGACCGATACTTCCAACAACGAAGCCGAGCATGAGGCCAGCTTACAGAGGGCCCTCAACCTCGCCCATTCATTGTGAAGTCGACCGCCTAGAGGTTCACAAAGGATTCTGCAGCGCTGGTGGTCAGACAAATAGAAGATACCCCATTTGCGCCAAAAGTGGTGCTGACGATTCTATACCCCAAAAGTTTATGACATATTAAAAAATCTCGTGGATGGTTCAGTCAATTATGTCCCTGCAGCGTAGAACTCGAGTCGACGCCGTGCTAGCCACAAATTTCAGAAGACTCCTCGCCAGTCTGACACCGTCGAATACCCGCTTAACCCCCTAATTGATCTCTACGGCGAGGCGGTTGCCCGTGTCAGGTCCAAACCGACTTGACGGAGCCCATTCGGATTAAATTACACTTTAAGCTCACTTTACCGACCCGAAGTTATTAGCTTGGCTAAAATAAGGGCGAGGTCTACCAGGTTTACTAATCACAAGGGAAGCCTGTACAAGCGAGGATTCTTCACACCTATCCTTAAATGCATCGCAGAGAAGACACCGGCACGTGGCCGAGAGAAGTACACGAGGGCATATACGGGAATCATATTGGAGCTCGAGCATTAGCAGGAAAATTCTTGAGGTAGGGATACTACTGGCCTACAATACTCAAAGATGCAACCGACCTAGTCAAGAAATGCAGAATCTGCCAGGAGCACGCCAAGATCTCGCGCCTCCCATCAAAACCCTTAACGTCGATCACAAGCCCCTAGCCTTTCCAACACTGGCTCGACATACCGGGACCCCGCCCATCGGGTAAGGGTCGCTGCAAATTCATAATCGTCACGCTTGGATTACTTCACCAAGTATGAAGCCGAGCCTTTAGCCACAATTACGAAGCAGAAGATACGCAATTTCGTGTGGCGAGCCATCATATGCAGGTTTGTATCCCAAGAGCCCTGTATTAGACAACTGAAAGGCTCGACAACGCCCACCCGTAGGATTTCAGGCCGAGCTCCTAATTAAAAATTATTACTCATCTCCAAAGACACTTAATCCAACTGACAAATAAGTCACTATATCGTAACCCCAAAGCACCCTTGAAAACCAAGTTGAAAGACCTTAAAGGAAATTGGGTAGAATACCTCCCGAGGTACTATAGCCCACAGATCGACACATAAGTCAAGAATCTGGGAAACCCTATTTCGCTTCCTAGCCTTGCATCAAGCAAGAATGGCTGAGGCTTCCCACAAAGTCTCCCAGATCGAGTTAAGATCACTGAACACAATGACGAGGCTCCTGCCTAAACTTAACTCCTAGAGATGAAAGCGCGAGCAAGTTCTAAGGCGCATAAGAGGATTATCAAAGGAAGACAGCTAGCGTACTATAATAAAAAGTCAAAACCTGTGGAGTTATATGTCGGTGATTTTAGTCTTAAAGAAACTCCTGCCAGCAAGGAAGAACCCGGCGCATTGAAAACTGGGCCCCAACTGGGAAGGTCCTTACATCATATCTCGAGTCATCACTGGGTACTCATGAGCCCGACGGGAGGAAGGAAAATCTTACGCATAGCTCCTCGGAATGCAACATCTTAAACGGCTTTATCAAGAGTTTTGGCTCAGAATCTTAAATGCAGATTAATCAATTTTCAGTTAATGATTCACCATTTACTGGTTATGTCATAAGACGCCACACACAACTCAGATATATAATGTCTGGAGTTATATACAACAAAAGGAGAAAGCTCGTAGACATAAAAAGAAAAATCTCTCTTTATTCCAATCATATTACATTTAGTTACAATCAGTGGTGTCATCGATTACATCTTGAAAGCACTCAGTACAAGAAGTTCCCTCAATAAAAAAAAAAAAAAAAAAAAAAAAAAGGAAAAAGGGGGGCAAAGGAGAAAGAGAGAATGAAAAGAAGGAGAAGGAAAAGAAAGAAGTGGAAAAGAGGAGAAGAAATTGGGGTGTGGATGGAAAGAGTTTATATGCAAGAAAAGGGAAGTGGGAGAATGAGATAAAAAGAAGAGAAGATGAAAAGAAGGCGTAAGAAGAAAGCAGAGGAGAGAAAAGAATAAAAACGGAAAATTCCGCGACAAAAGTGCGCCGCCCCCTCCACATGTATCCCCTAGCACGAAGCTAGGGAATAACATGACTCCCATGTGTGGAGACTAGTGGAAAACACAACTCCCACAAGAAATAATCCAAGAAGCCGAGCCGTGCTTCCAAACGAACCCCCAGCGCCAGAACAGCCGTGAGTCTTCAAGTTCCATCCCGCGCGAATTTGATTCACCCATCATAAAAGGCAAAGTCTCCAAAGCATGGGTTACAGAAGCAATGGAGCCACCATTTATAAGGAGGCCAAAGTATTTGGGAATTCGGGCATTCGTTCCAAATTCTCCATAAATCAGCATTAAAGAAGCGCACATCTTTCCAAGAATCAAAAGCCAACGACAAGATGAAGCTGGGCTCGCCTACAAAGCCTTCACCACCACATAAATCAGGAGCCAAGTACCACATATTGACGAGGTGGATCTACTCGACAGTCACGCTACGGAGGAGTCGATCACCGACTATATCGCCACTTCGCAATAACCAATTGGAGCACACAAATCACAGAGCCCAGAGAACTCCACTTTGACGAGCCCATCTACTCTGACAGTCACGCCACGGAGGAGTCGATCACCAAAGTTATATCGCTACTCTACATATCGCCATTCTACTGAACGCCACCAAGGTCATAGCGCCAGGAGCCATCTCAGTTCAAGCAACTCAGTCAACGGAGCCCAGTGCAATCCCACTCGACGAGCTCGCCAATCGTCGTGACGACAGCTCTTCCCAAAGAGTCATGGACGAGTCGCCAATCGCTCGCATTGACGAAGCCTTCCCAAAGAAGCTCATGGACGCAGCTCGCCCCAATCGTTTCGCACGACGCAGCTCTTCCCCGCTTCACACGGACGAGCTCTCGCTTAACTCGTCGCATTAACGAGTTTCCCTGAAGAATTCACATGGACGAGCTCTTCCTGCTTAGTCATTATGAACGTGAAATTTTCCCAACAAGCCACATAGACGAAGCTCTTCCTAGCAAACTCCATAGACGAGCCTCCCGCTCAGCCGCATAGACTGTCTCCGCCTACCAGCCTCCACACCGACAAGCTCACCTATTCTACATAGGCCACGCAAATGTAGGAATCGCTTAGCTCGGGATAATCACCGACGGAGCCCAAGAACTCACTTTGACGAGTTCGCTCACTCAAAGACAGTCACACAACCCGCGAGAGGAATCACCAACTCAGCAAATCAACCGATCAGCCGATCACCATCGACGAAAGCTCAACCATTCTACACCGTGCCATGCAACCTAGAACTGGGCCGACTCGTGCCATGCAAGATAAGAAGCAGCTCACCGGGTGCCATTCACCGCTTAACCCACCAGCTCGCTTAGAAGAGCTCAAACGACCCAACTCGACATGTTACTCAAGAGTCAATCTCGGTACTCACGCTCAACTCATGCAAGTTAAATTCGACCTGAGATCACCGGGTCACAAAGACAGCCTCGCTAAAAAAAAATAGGTCATGCAAACTTAAGGAGTCGCTCAACTCATGCAAGACAACCGATGGAGGTCACCATTGCCGACGAGCTCGCCTAAAATGCGTCATGCAAACGAAGGAGCCGGGCTCAACTCATGCAAGACAACCCGATGAAGGTTAGCCGTCGACGAGCTCACAAAAATAGGTCATGCAACCCATGAATCCGCTCAACTCATGCAAGACAACCGATGGAGGTCAGCCGCTTAAGCTGACGAGCTCTGCCAAAAATAGGTCATGCAACCTAAGGAATCAGTTCAACTCATGCAAATCAGCCGATGGAGATCAGCCGCTCAAGTTGACGAGCTCTGGCCTTGCAGCCTAAAAAATCAGTTTAGCACATGCAAGATAGTCAACTTAAGACCGCAATTAATTTGATGAGCTTCCGCCTATACAGCCTTACGCCAGAATCGGTCCGCCTCTACAAATTAGCCCACTAAGTCACGACACAGCTTTGACGAGCTTAATTGCTCACTGCACTTCAATCTGGGAAAGCCATACAATTCATGAAGAAAAGCCAAAATACAAAGGGAGAACGCGCAGACGATAAAAATGAATATTTATTAAAAGGAGAGTTACATATGTCTTGCCCTGTGCTCGACAAATAAGCAGTGTACATAAAAGAAAAATATAAAGTCGATATCGCATGGGAGAAATGAGTATTAAACCTAGGCGCTGCCAGGAGGAACAGACGATGAAGAGGGGGAATGGGCTTCAGTAGGAGTATCCGGTTCTTGAGAATAATTTGTAGAGAAAGACTCCTCTGCCTCCTCGTCACTTGGGAGATCGAAGTTGAAGTCCAAGTCTGGGTAGACGTTAACGGCCTTCTGCTGAAAAGCGAGCCACCCAGAGGCCCACTGAGCACTGGCTTGGTCCCTCAATCTGCTAATAACATCATCCCTCTGAGCAACCAAGGATATTTGCTGGTGAAGATCCCCGCGCAATCCGCGACACTCCTCATTCAGCCGCTCCGTCAAATTTACAGCCTCGGAGGCCTCACGACGAGTCGCGCCCAGCTGCCCCTCGCCTCGAGGCTGGCCACGAGCCACAGGCTAGTCAGCGCGCTTACTTTATCACACGACGCTCATCGCCGCATGCATCTTCGAGACTCCCGCAGCCGCCGGATGTGACGAGTTCATCCCTAACCTGTTCAAGCTTGTACTCTGAGGGATCGCAGCTCATCCCGGTCTCGACGATCATTCAACAAGAACTGAGCTCACTGACCTCTCAAGCTCTCGGGTCAACCCGCCTGCCACTTCGAACTTCATCCTCTCTACTTTCCACCCGGGCATGAGCCGACGCGGTATGCTTTAGATCATATTTAAGTCTCTCCACCTCTTCGCCATACGTCGCGGCCGTTTCGCAGCCTCATCCGCCGTGAAGAAAGAGAGGCAGCCTTCGCCTTATAAATCCGGCGATTTTTACATGCTTGCTTAGTTTGGCCTTATCTACACCCTTCAAATGAGTGGCTATCTGCACATCAAACATGAAGTCAACATCCAACACCTGACCAACTTGAAACAGACACACCGATATTGTGTGGACTTACCGAGGCAACCCCCTGAAGGGATAGAGCCAGAGCCTTATCAACGGGCAAAGACTTCAACTCCCAAGGTCGAACTTAAGGACAGACGAGATCGCACTCGGCCGAGTTCGAAGATTGAAGAGCAAAGAGTCCTCATCTTCGCCAACTTTTGATTCCAGATTTTTTCTCTTCAACTCTTCCACCCTTCGAGGAGGTGTGATTAGTGCCCAAAAAGTGCTATTTTGAACCCTATTTTTAATAGGTTTTGAGCGCTTTTTGTGTACCAATTGTTGTAATTAACCCAATTTACATATTAAGGTCCCTATTATTCTAATGATCACATTTTGTGGCAAATTTTGCGCTATGAAATAATCACGCCCAACATTGTTGAGCTCTCCATCCAAATATGAAGAATTAAAGTCAAAACTCAACATCATAGATCGTAGACTGTAAGGAAAGAAGAGAAGAAAATAGAAGAAAATGAAGGTGAAAGAAAATGGAAGAGAAGCAGAACAAAGGCCAATGGAACAAGAGTCGCAGGAGAAACTCGACTTTTCACAAAGTTAGCGAAATTTATCGTGGATACGAAATTTCACTACTTATTCGTGAATTTCACACAGCTTAAATGTCACTATTCCAGCTTAAATTACGCATTTTCGCATCACAAGAATTCCTCGCTTGCTACAATTTCAGCCAGCTTAAATTGCCACCCGCCTAGCTTAAAATTCATGATTTCGCTATCTTCTTGGTGATTTCGTACCTAGCGAAAAATTCTCAGCCTTAGCGAAATCCACCGGCCTTGTCATGCTTTTTTAATTAATGCCAAAACCGCTCCAAACTTGGTGTGTATTACTTCTAATTGTCCAATAACTTAGCCAATTTCATAGGTTTTTTGGTATTTTCATACTCGAGGAGGCCTATAAGCCCCTCTTGCTTTCAGAACTCCAGTGAAGGGCGGGAGGAACAATTGGGAGAAGATATTTTTTGTAAGTTTTTATTTTTGTAACAAAGTCTTTTATTTTAGGTTTTGCTTATTTCTTTTCTCTCTTCTCTCTCTTCTTTCTCTCCCCTTTCTCGGGTCGCTAAACACACCTCTCGAGACGACAACTCAAGAGATGCTTTTTCATAGTTCCTCCCTTTCTTCAAGAGTAAGGTGCTAGCTTGGTGGTGGGGCATATGCATGTTGTCCTCTTGTATTAAAAGCTACGGGTAGTGTAGATTATAGCTCTTATTCTCAAAACTTAGTTGCATAACATGGATGTTATTGATTTGGTCAATACTCTCCATGCTTTTGTGACTGCTGTTCTTTAGATGGTTTTTAATGAGCCTTCGAGATAATATTTACATCAGTGGTTCTTCAAATTGGGTTAAATAACATTTACTGTTATTACTTTGGCAATACTCTCCATGTTTTGTGATGCGTTGCTCGTGAGAGATAATCGTTGTTCTTTAGATGGTCTTTACGAGCCTCTCGAAATGATAATTTAATGTTAGGGTTTTAAACTAAAAGGGGCCATAACTCGCATGCTACCTGCCACTCAAATAGATGTTTCATGTGGGTGAGGTTTGCTAAATATAGATCCTGCTATGTCATGACTATATGTTGCATGTCATAATGCGAGATAAAAACCTGAGGACATTCTGTTTGCCCTAACTTGCCAAGTTATGACCTAATTTCTTCAAAGTTAACTTTTTTCACTTTAACTTCGCTTTTACAATTTTCGCTTTTCAAACCATTCCCACCGCTTTTTTGAAACTCAACCAAAGAGTCCAAATAGAAAGCCTTACCTTCATGCACTGATGCAAACCATTTTGTGGGATGAAAACCCATCCCCGTGTTCGACTTAGACTCACTATCACAAAGAGTTTGACTACGTAGTGTGAACTTAGGTGTATATAAATTTTGTTGATTTTAGCTCAAACTTTACCGTGGCAATCAAGGTGCCTAGACTTCCAAAGGCGGATTCCGCACGGTAATAGGCATAGCGCCAACGGCCGCCGACGGCTCCATCCAAGAGATTCTTTGCCTTTACAAGCAGTTTAGAAGGGTGCTTTGAGAGCTCAGACCTCACGTGGAGCCCCTAAGAAGAAGTGACCGCGCCCCGTCCCGCTTTCTAGCAAGAGAAGCCTGAGACGCCCCACTTCCGAACTTAACCCTAAACTGGCCGATCTTTCAAGTGGTGGAACCCGATTTTTTCGTTGACTCCGGGCTTCCAGACGCTGGCTCTCAACCTGACCAAAATATCTCCCCTAGTAGGAGTGGTCAAGGGTAAGCCTAATGGGAGAGACTCCACGACTGGCTGAGGCAAGGGCCTCGGCGTGAGAACGTGCGTACCTCACTTCGACACAGAAATGTCCATTTATCAACTCCGCATAAGGACGAGCAGGACATTCCGCCAACACTGCAGCTACCATTATCTTCAAGACTAAGGTCAAGTCGAGCACCCGAAGCATGAGAATAACTGCAAATCAGAAATATTCAACAACCTTCATGAGTTACACCGAAACAGAAAGCAAACACTCACTAAGATTATCGTGGGGCGGTCCAAGCCACCGAACGCCCAAAATGATCATCCTTTGCTCAAGGATTATATTCCTGGGCCATGCACCACTAACAAAGAAATAACGTCCTTCCACACCCATGGGAAAGTTAAGGAAGACTGCCATCACCGTAGAGCTCCAAGGCGCCCGGAGAAATGTGCCAGTTCTCGTAGCTTCCTGGCTAAAAGATGTGAGGAGCAGAGCCACACTAGGGTCCCCGAGCCCCCTGTCCCTAAAAAAGGCCAATAGGCCCACCAAAATGCCCCAACCGTTGGGAGCGAGTTGGGAATGACAGACATTGAAATGTTGTAGAACCTCTTCATGCTGGACGCAGCGGAAAACGAAGACCATTATCAGTTACGCACTCCCAAAGAAACATACCATCCCAGGCACGGAAGCCACATAAAAAGTCAAGACGTCAAGGGTCCATACTCGGACGCCAGGGGGAGGTCGATAACGTTCAGCAAAGGTAACCCCATACGAAGGACCGACCTTGCTAGGTCCCACAATACAAAGAGTCGGGACTACAGCATTTAAGGTAATCAATTCACCCCGTGATATTTAATTAGGTTTATTTTCCCTTTATCCTTATTTAAGGGAAGAGGAGGCGCCCCAGGAACGTTTTGGGGTTCAACCACTGCCGAACACCCTACATCCCTAACTCCGTCCAGAACCGGGCAACAACCGAAGAGAGTCATCGCTAACACGTAAAGAAGAAGAGCGACCCTGACCCACAATAAAAACAACAAGAAAACAATCCAATCAATGACCCTAGCGCCTCGTCGCACCAATCAAGAGTAAACTAAAGAGGTAGAGACGCAGCGGTCCCCGCAATGCACTTCAAGAAGCTACCTCCTGAAAATGCCAAAAGATCTGCACACGGTGGTCAAAACGGTAGAACTCTGAGCGCCAGGCACAGATTGCAAGAGGTCGGAGTGAACCAGGTTAACAGATCGATGATAACCAAAGAACTAAGAACCAGAAGAGGTAGAACGAAAGAAAACCAAGAGCCATCATTATCACAAGATATAAGATTGTTCCACTTTGTCGAATCAATCCAACCCCAACAGATATCGGGAATATATCCATGGCAGAATCAAACCCTTTATTTAAGATGATCCGTATTCATATCGGAGGCAACTGATATTAAAATGGTCAGTCTACCATCATTCCAAAGAAGAAGCGGGCTACTTAATGATAATATCAGTCTCGGTAGATCAATCTGAAAATCAAGGTCACCGCGAATCCAAAGGATCATCATGATTAATTATTACTTCAATATCTCGGCAAATTGATTAGGTTTCTACACGGAAAATGAATAATCCCTCAATTAATATATCATCCGCTGATCTTAACCAAATTTTACTATTATGAAAGAAAATAATAATATTATTACCAGCGGATTCTCACCCCAATATAGCAAGATATTCTAACAAATACCAAACCATTACCAAATCCATGATTGATATGAAATCCATCCAATGGGGAACAACCGGTTACGAACAACCATCGATATCATTATGGTCATTCGCCACCTTTAACTGCAGGCACGCGATTTTATTTGATATCATGCAAATGATTCGTCGCGCCTCTTTCTCGAAGAAACTGATTAGGCGACGAGGCGTCACAGCGGTTCTCGCAACCCTTCTGTTACGGTGAGAGGCACGTCGATCCATAGATCACAAAATATCCACCAACAGATAACCGATTCTGATCCAACACAATAATCAGAATCCACCAATGACTACACAACGCAATTACCGCGAAAAAGGGTAATCAATAATTTTATGGTCACGTTGAATAATTCGAACTATAAAAGTGACGATTTTAACGGTCATTTACTTTATAAAAATTTAAAAAGCGTCGCAGTTACAGATACAGCTACGCGGTAAGTATTCAACCTCATAAAATAACAATCTAGCATTCAACCTCATATATACAATGAATCTGAACATAATCTTTAGATTATTATGGTAAACAATTACATCTGATTACTCACACAATGGAGCATATTTCAACACATTATTATATATTATAAACAAGAGGTCCCCACTTGACTCATAACTCTTTCTGATTCACTGCAATTTTATCAAAATAGTGAGGAAGATCCTTCTTCCATTAATTTTCTCACTTATCTACAAAGATGATCCCACCAATCCATCATTATATGTTTTATCTTAAAATAAATTAAACATGTTAAAAATATTAATACTAAGATTCTGATTTAGATTGAAAGTTATCCATTTTTATTGATTATTTAAATCTTTACATTGTATCAGAAATAAACAAATATGTTTGGCAATATGCGATTAAATTCATTTATAATATATTATGAAATCAAGTTCTAAATTGACTTAATAACAAATGAATTTATTGTTTCTTATCTTAATGATTTTGATTGAGCTCAGACGCCCATTGAAATGTAATAAATGCCCAAAGAATTTCAAACAAAAAAAGGAGTATTTATGTTAATCTTCAATGCATAAGGTACTGGTATACTTTCAAGGCACTGATACCTATGGAAAAATAAATATATTTCCATTTTCTAAAGGACTTACCTTCTTACTTCGTGAAAATGACACAAGACTGGTTATATCCCAACAACATCTAAAACTGGAAGCATCTGAAATGGTTATTTGCTCCCAAGTTTCAATTTTTGAGATTTAACTAAAGTTTTAGCTAGAGTATCTCTAGTAGTGAGCATCTAAAGTTTTATCTATCCTAAATCTATTCCAATTTTACCTTTTCTCTTCTTTAATAATTACATCATATACCCTTCATTCATCTATATCACTCCAAACACTATAAAATATTTATGAGGGTAGAAGAGGTTTTTCAATTTTGTCGATGAACGCTTTACAAATGCCTAAATTTTGCACAAAATAGTCGAATACTGCTCATCAAAGAATCGTTGGCTTCATTATCGCTTCCATCAGCTGAGCTTCTTTTTTTTTCAATTTAGCATCTAAATTTAGAGTATTGCTCCACTGCTGGAGATGCTCTTAAAAATCAATAAAAGGAAATAAGTAACCATTTGGTTGAGTGGTTTCAATGCACACTGTTGGGATGAAAGGTTATTGGTTCGAATCCTGGGGTCCGTAATTTTTGTTCAATTAAAAAAAATATATATTAAACCATAACTAAGCTGTGATTCGAACTTGAACCTGTTTGGTACAATATCAATGCTTAGCCATCTAGTCTAGAAGGATCAGCTTAATTTTTTATGTTCATAAATGTTTATATATAGCAAGATAGATTACTCTGATTAAGATAAGGCTTATCTTGTCTCGCTTTACTTTATTTCCTCTCAAGACATATGTCGTGATTTAAAATGGCTAAATATATATATATATATATATATATATATATATATAAGATATACGATTACAAAATCTCATAAAGGAGTTTATGACATGTTTTTGACTAAGCCGAGAGGATAATTTGTAATTTTGATCAGGTCACCAAAGTGGCCAATCAGTGGATGTTACGACCATTCTTTCCTTTATGGTTTACAGAATTGTCTTCTACTATTATACATATTCATCTGCCCAAATGTGATGTTTATGTATTTTAAGGTGCTTAGAGATGTGTTATTGCATAAAGGCAAGAGTATTTTGGTTTTTTAAAATTTATTTGCCCAAAGGTGATATTTTTTTAACGAACTGAAATTCTTTTGTAAACGCAATAATGTAAAAGAGTGCATTGTATGTTACATTTTTTTCCCAAAGGTGATATTTTTTTAACGAACTGAAATTCTTTTGTAAAACGCACACAAAAAGAGTGTATCAGAGTGTTACATTTTCTGCCCAAAGGTGATTATGTAATGATACGACTTAACTCTTTTGGCTGAATCTTTATGGTTCAAATTTTATAACATGTTCATGAACTAATTGTTTGTATATTTTGTCAACGGTTACTTTCTCGGTGAACAACAACATGGTTACCATAGAGATCTTGACTGGTAACAATTACAAAGAGTGGAAAAAGCAGATAGTTTTTGCTTTAGGAATAACCGACATTAATACGTGTCTTACTTAGGCAAACCCGCGCACCTTACCGATACTAGCATTGTTGCTTAAAAGACTATTCTCAAATCGTTCCCGCCTATTGGCTATACAAGGGACTATTCTCGAACATCTCATGAGTGGTCTACCCGAGACTACGGATGCCAACGTATTTCTCGTTGTTGTGGCAGAAAGGTATAAGATTAATAAAAATGCTGAGGCAGGAACCCTGATGAGCAAATTGACTGGTATGTCTTATAATAGTGCTGATGGGGTTAGAGCATATATTTTAGGGATGATTGGTGTAAGGGATAAGCTAAAATCTTTTGAGATTCCTATTCCTGACAGTTTTATCATTAACCATACCCTAAATTCCTTTTACCTCCCCAAGTTTAGCTAACTTAAGACTACCTTAATATTCAAAATGAAAAGCTGACTTGATGAACTTATTTCTAAGTGTGATACGTAAGAAAAGAAACTCTGAAAGGGAGGGTTTAGCTACTCCGGCTATTAATGCTAGTTTCATCCCGTAAACCAAATCCCAGGCCTATGCATCATACTTCTGGCAAGGGTAAGGATTTTGTTAAGCATGGAAATTTTAAACCTAAGAATGGCATGAGCTAGCTCTTTGATCCAAGTTTTATTTTTGCAAGAAAATGTGCCATATGAAAAAGGGTTGTTTGAAATTCAAGGTTTGGCTATAAAAGCAAAGATAAGGCTAAAGGTAATCCCCCCTAGCTCATGTTTGTTTTGAATCCAATTCTAGTAAATGTTCCATCAAATTCTGGTGGCTTCGATACAAGTAACTCTGCTCATGTCGCTTTCACCTTGCAAGGATTCACAAACAAGCGGAGTCCGAAAGAGTCGCCATGACACTTAGAGTTTCCACACGCCGGTCAAGTGGCTTTTATTGAGATGTTAGTTTAAATTTGGAGTCGATTTACTTTAGTTATGAATAATGCATTTTATGTACCATCCTTAGAGGAATTTTATTTCAATACTCCTTTAGATAAACTTGGATATCAGGTGACTTTGGTAATTTTGGAGTCAATTTATCAATTACTCCTACCAATATTATTATGTGTTTTGATTGATGGTTTATATCAATTTATCTTTGGTAATGAATGGTAATATTTGTACATCGAGCAAAGCAACATCCAAGAGATCACGAATCCCAGAGAGGTCTTTCATGTTGTGGCATAAACGTTTAGGCCATATATCAAGAGAAAGAGTTGAATGGTTGATCAAAAATGACATATTGCGATCTCTTGATTTTGAGGATATGGAGATTTGTGTGGATTGTATTAGAGGAAAACTTTCCAAGGCTAAAAATAAAGGAGCAAGTCGTAGTAGTGATTTGTCGAGATTGTTCATACCGATATTAGTGGTCCTTTTTCCACTACTATATGTGGCTTTAGGTATTTTCTCACTTTCATTGATGATTTTTCTTGTTATGGTTATCTTATTTGATTAAAGAGAAATCGCATGCTCTAGATAAATTTAAAGTGTTTGGGCTTTCTGAGGTTGAGAACAATTAGGAAAAGTCATTAAGATTGTGAGATCCGATCAGGCGTGAGAGTATTATGGTGCATGGGGATGTAGGTCAACATATGGGGTCTTGCAAAATACTTTGCAGGATTGTGGAATAATTGCTCAGTACACCATGCCTGGGAGTCCTGAACAAAATGATGTGGCTCGAAAGGCGCACCGCACCCTTAAGGATATGATGAGTGAGTATGATGGCAGAGTCTTGTGACGCCCAACTCTAAGATAGGATGTCAAGCGGTGGTCACTCTTTTTTTTTTTTTTTATAACCTTTACACTCACATATTCATATAATGTTAAACACTTAACTTCTGTATTACATTCTCGTAGCAAATGGACATAAAATATAATTACAAGCTCCAAATATGGAAATGTTCAACCTATACAATATTTACATTGGTTACAAAATTTCATATACAAAATAGACCTAAAGGTCTTCCAGTGGGCACCTATGGATGTGTGGCCTTTGACTGCTGATGTGGATTGTCCAGTCCTCTGTTTTCCTCTTCTGTACCTACACCATTGAACACTGCAAGCGTTTACGCTTTAGTGTGAATTAATACACATGGACGACTCTAATAAGAAATACCCCCACTTTTATACAACGATATAACACATATACAAGCATGTATTCTTATCATTTCTCATCTATATACTTATCATGTTATCATGTACTTTACTCTTGTTCTTGTAACTCCGTATACTATCATCACATAGCAAAGGCTATGTTTCTCATATTCTTCATATTCTCTACATTTCCTTTGCATATATCTCTGTCATTTCTTTTATGTTTCATGTCCGCATAAGCCTTAGAAGTGATGGGCTGCGGAAACCATGAGGGTCTGAAAGTGCTGTTATCATTGTGTGAGACAATGTACTATGCCCGGTAATATGATACCCGAAGGTATCATCACTGTATGAGACAGTGACCATCCATAAGTACCCGGTAATATGATACTCGAAGGTATCACCACTGTATGAGCCAGTGACCATCTATGAGTGCCCGGTAATATGATACCCGAAGGTATCATCACTGTATGAGCCAGTGACCATTCATGAGTATGATACCCGAAGGTATCACCACTGTATGAGCCAGTGACCATCTATCCCTCTACCAGGTTCTAAGCAGACAATCAATGTGTATTTTCTGTTTAGTATATATCTCTTATTCCCGAATAATTATTGTTATTCTAAGAATCATAGGTGATATATATATATATATATATATATATATATATTCACAATCATTTATTCATATCGCTGCACTTTCATATTCTCCTTATATGCATAAATAACTATGCTTGCCATGTATGCTTATGAGCTATTTATGACCATACAGGCATTTATAAAATGAATAACTATGTTTACCTGTACTGCCTACTGTTTTTCCGTGTGTTTTCTGGAACCAATATGAGTTCCACCTGTCATGCTATCTATTGATGAATTCTGACCAATGAGTTTCCATAGAGTCCAAGAACACTCAATCGAGTTCGGGATTTAAAAAGCCATGACCTTCCGGCTAGAGGTCGGCGCGCAATGCCTTGACGAGTCGACTCGAACCGACGAGCCGCACCTAAGGGACGAGCTCGGTCTGACACCTTGGTCTGACATCTAATATCTTCCTCATGCATATGGATGGATTCTTGACTCAATGGGCTTTCCATAGAGTCCAAGAACACTCAAATCGGAGTTCAAACGAAGAAGTTATGACCTTCCGAAGTTGGAGGTCATGCGTAGTCAACTTTGACGAGCTGACCACCGGCCGATCACCATCGTTCACGCCGACGCACCACCGTCAGCGGACGACTACCGCGGCGGACGACCACCGCTCAATCGCTGGACGACCACCGCTGGTGGACAACCACCGCTGGTGGATCTAACATCGCTTGACCACCACCGCTAGTGATCTAATTACCGCTTGACGGTGCAATCGCTTGACGAGCAATCACTGACGAAATAATCGCCACGACGCAGAGTAATCGGCTTTCACGACGAGTACCATTCGACGAAAGTAATCGCTTTGACGAGCACTGTTTGATGACGAGTACTGTTTGATGACGAGTACTGTTTGACGAGCACTATTTGATGACGAGTACTGTTTGATGACGAGTAATGTTTGATGACGAGTACTGTTTGACGAGCACTGTTTGACGAGTACTGTTTGACGACCGCTTCCCCATTTGACTGTTCAGAATAAAAAGACCATAACTTGGTCTACAGGAGTCCGAATTGAGAAATTCAAAAGCCTAACATCAAGTTCATTGATGTGGCTACAATCACGCACAGACTTACTGCCAAATTCTCCTTATTTCTGGCCCAAAATCCGCTCTAAGATCCGCACGATATGGTCGACAATAGGCATTTTCTCTTCGGGTTCAACTTGCAACTAGATCCTTCAAACACATATTTAGAGCCTTTAAGCTCTTCTAACTCAACCCTATAAGAAATGAGTTTAGAGTTCTCAAACCCAAACCATACACAAGATAGAGGGTTCATAACTATGTATCTAAACGTTTCTAATTTAAAACTAGATTTATGCACTCAGAGTTTTTAGACAAAACTATACTATACTCCATACAAACTCCAAGACAGTGTATTCATACAAATATTCACAGTCCTTTACTTTTCTATACCAGATCATAGTTCCATGCCAATACTCAAATTTAATAATTCCATACCACCCAAGACATGTATCCGTACCCATACTCAAATTCCATACCTGTGATCTTCTTCTTCTTCTTCTTCCTTTCTTCTCTTCTTCTCTCTTAACCGTATTTGCTCTCCCTTTCCCTCAAGACCAAAAATAAGATATTTATTTTGGTCTTATCCCTTTTTATTTCTCTTTCTAATCAAAGGAGGAAACTTCCTCCCTCTTTCTTTTAAGCCACTTGTCTCTTCCACAAATTTCATCCTTATTTCATTCTAATATCTTTCTTTATTATTTGTACTCTAACTTATGCATATTCCTACTTTTGTTTTTATCTTGCTTTATTCTAAAAATATACTTACATTTATTATACCCAAAACATTTTATAAAACCGTTAGGTATAATTGGGGTGTTACTGTGCCCAATCTTCTCGAATATCTTTGGGCGAAGCAATCAAACCGCCAACTATATCCTCACGAGTTCCTAGCAATCATCTCAAAACACCTTTTGAATTATGGACCAAGAGAAAGCCCAAATTCCTAAATCATTTTCTGGGTTCGGGGATGTCCAAATCGAGGTTAGACTTTATAACCCACAGAAAAGAAACTCGATCCTAGAACTATACGGTAAGTTACCATTAGGTATCCCATCATCTCTTAAAGGCTACAACATAATCCTACCATACGTAGAATTGTTGAGTTCCTCTACTACAAAATTTCTCGAACTTGATGTGTTGATTTTCCTAACTCTCAAGTCCCTCTTCTAAAAGAACTCGAGCAGAGGATAGTTGTTTCATTACCTTTATCTGGAGAGCCAGCATCTGTGGAACCTCTTCCATTGCCTACTCAGGAGGCACCAAATGTGGTGATTGATGCAGTTGATCTGCCTGTGATAAAGGCAGTTGTTCAACCACAAGAACTAGTGATAGCTTCCCGAAGGTTGACTAGAACCAGGAAATCTGCAATTCCAGATGATTATGTAGTTTATCTGGGAGTTGAAATGAAAGATCTTGGTGAGGCATCATTTGTTCTTGGCATTGAGATTCATAGGATGCATCTCGACCTGCTAGATTATTCCCAACAGGCTTATGTTGATCAAGTACTTAAACGATGCATGGAGACTTGCAAGCTGAGAAGTGCCGCTTGTAAAGGTGACAAACTTGGTAAAAGTCAATGTCCTAGCACGATTTTGAAAGAAAAATCAAATGGAGAATATTCATACGCTAATGTCGCTGTAGTCTCATGTATGCTCGTTTGCACAAGGCCTCGACATAGCTCTTATAATGGGAGTTCTCGGCTCATATCTCTAAACTCGATTGTGTGCATTGGGTTGTTGCAAAGAAAGCATGCGAGATACTTGCAACGAACAAAAGATTACATGCTTGTTTATAGAAAATGAAAACTCAAGTATCGGGTTACACAGATTCAGATTTTGCAGGATGTTCAGATGATTTGAAATCAACTTCAGGATACATTTCATGGATGGCAAGGGGAGCTATTTCTTAGAAGAGTGTTAAACAAACTCTTCATGCTTAACTTACTATGCAAGCCGAAGCTTGCTTGTTGTGGTGTCACGCTTACTCAGGCACTCTGGTCAAAGAACTACTGGTTAATGGTCATAGATTCTCATATATCTCGACCTATAAAGATCTTCGCGGACAATAATGATGCTGTGTTCTTTTCAAAGAACAATAAAGTTCAAAAGGTTCAAAGCACATCGAAGCTAAAGTATCTCACAAGAAGGGATCTTGTCAAAAACGAAGATATCATGGTAGAGCACATCGACACCACTAACATGTTAGCCTATCCTTCGACCGCGGGACTTAGACCTATTACCTTACGTATATTACTGTTTAACATGGGTATTATGTTCCTTTGATGTACTTATTAGTGGAGTTATTTATTTCCGTCATGTGCTATATTTACATTTGATGAATATTGATATTCAATATTTATATTTTTCCATTAATTTTATATTTATTTATACTTTGAAAGTAGTGTTATTTCAAGTATGGTATATCTCAAGAACACTTATCTCCGGTTATTTCAATCTATAAAGAGATATGGCATAAGGACTTTCTTTGTTTGTACTTTGAAAGTGGTGTTATTTTCAAGTATGAAAGTATCTCCAGAACAACACTATCTCTGTTATTTCAATATCAAGAGATATACATATGGATTTTTCTTAAAGGATTTCTTTTATAAAGAAATCATACGTAGGATCAGATAAGATGCAAAAGACATTTGTTAAGCTGTTGGCACTACACTGCCATACGTGATCTATGTCAATAACTTCACTACTATTTGTGAATATGGTTGATTTTGTGTCGCTAGATGACATGATAATTGCCATGTTTCGATATTAGTGTTTTATTGGACTAGATTGTTTTGAGGTGCTTATCTCTTAACTATGTTTATATGTGGCCACATAAAGTTTGCTTTTGGTTTGATTATTTTTTTATCAAACTTATTTTCTTACATAAAAAAAAAAAAACACCAATTAAAGTTGTCCAAGTGGGAGAATGTTGGAATAATTCTAACTATAAGGTGGACGTAACTTTAATTGTCATTTTAATTTTATAAAGCAAACCAAAGGTCATAGTTATTAATATAATAAAAGAATGCGAAGGGGCATTCAAACCCTCATAAAGTACAATGAATTGGGGTATTCAAACCCTCATAAGGTACAATAAATCGAACGTAGAATCCGCACATTACAAGTGCAGCCTAATGACATTGATTACTCGCCATAATGGGGTTATTATTATCAAGAGTCATTATAAGGTTATGTGCGTTAGGTCCCTCACTATTATGATAACTTTCTAGATTCCCATTGTGTTCAGATTTAAATAGTGAGGGAAAAGACATTTCCCACACACCTCTTCTCGCTTTACCGCACAAAGATGTCCTACCGCGAACCACAATAGGTATGTCTTTATCTAAAATAAATTAAAACATGCTATGTACATATATTTGAGATCTTGGATTTTCAGATTTAAAGTTATCCGCTTATTTGATTATTTAAATCTTACACTTAAAAGATAATCATCACTATTTTAAAAAGTTTAAAATCATAGTTATCCATTATGGTTTTTGTGAGCCGGATCTCATATGATATAGATAGTTTAGTTTGTACACTATTTTAAAACATGTATTATTTTGATTTTTTTTGTTTTCGTAAAAGATTATTTTGAGCGAAATATGAAAATAACTTCTCATTCGTTCGAAACTTAAATTATTTATATAACTGTCAATAGGGTCTGTTGGATTGAATCCATTATGGTCATTGAATATCGTAAAAGTCATGGACCTAAATGATCAAACTTTCAATTTAAAAATGATTATTTTATGGATGAATTATGCTTCAAGCTGTCATGAGATCTCTTATTTCACATAACCCAAAACCTATAACATAATAACATCATCTATAATTAAAAAAAAAAGGCAATAGAAATTTAAAAATATCAAAACTACCCTGTTCTCCCACCCCCAACACACCCAGCCACCCAACCCAACCTAACCCCTTCTCTCCCACCACCACCCTCCTACTCACGGCTCAACCACCAGCCTTTTTTGTTCTCACCAGTTATTTTATTTTATTTTATTGTGTTTTTCAATCTTTCAAATAAATTAAATTTTATAATTTTTAATTAATTTTATAAGAAAATGTCTTGATTGGGCTTAAAATAATAGGCGCGCAGGCCCATAATACAAGCTCAAATGTCAGGCTTAAAAAGAGATTAAGAACCAGGCCCAATACAATTGCTCGACCCTTGATGATATCCCCCAAACACTGGCCCAAAACGAGAGCACAATTCACCCCTTCACCTAATCAGCCCAAAGAACCCATATAAAGGAAAGTACCCAATTTCCCTAATTAAGTCTCTACCAATTAAGGAAGTAGGATATTTCCTAATAATTTCTCATCAATTATCCCTTATTAATTGGTAAATGATAAGGAAAAAAATCCTTTACCTAATGAGAAAAATATGGTATCATCATCCAACTAGGAAAGTTATCACGACAATTCATTATAAATACTGTGCCACCTCATTTGCTCAGTATGTACACAAAAATTCATTCCCTAAGCAATTGATTTTCTCTTCCACTGGAAAGAACTGACTTAGGCATCGGAGAGGCAACAGACGAACCTCGCCGATCCTTTTTGTTTCTTATTTTCGCAGGGAGCCGACATCCGTAGCCACAGACCGCCCAAAGAACTCCAAGACGCTCCAGCCCGCTCGCTGAAAACATTGTCCGTTTACGCCGTCCCGCTGAACGACGCCTCACAACAAAGACGATCTCTCGATCGACAGACAACTCGAAACACAAGCAGGAGCCTCGCCAATCCCCTAAAGATGCAAGACCAGTAACGCATAGATAGCCGACCTCCCAGAGGCACACTAGAAACTCTACACCAATGGCTAAAGATGGAGGCCCGCCTCACCAACCAACGTTTGCTGAGAGAGTTTGAGCAACTCGCTAGGAAAATACAACACCCCCAAGAGGCGCGACAAGCCCGAGAAGGTCGAAACACCATTACCCAAGAAGAACAGCAACACCTCGACCCTCCTCGAGAAGCAGATGGAGAAGGAGGAACTAGCCAAGCCAGGGAGCATGACCCTTACAAACCCCCTAGAGAGGATCGCAATGAGGAGAGGCATGGTAGGAACAACAAAGGCGATGGACCCATCCTTTATTAGCAGGAGACAGGGAGCTGGCCATGGGAGCAAAGATTTTAGAGACATCCAAAAGAGCCTTCACCCACATGAAGGAAACTAAAGGACGAGCTCCGGGGCCTCCATGAGCGCTTTTGGTGCAAGAGAGGACAAAATCCCTGCTCACGGTCTGGTAATCTCCCCTTCCCCGGTTCGTAACGCCTTAGATCGAAACGTCGACCTTGAATCGAAAAGACCCTGTAGACCACCTCAATACTTACAAGAATCAGATGGAGCTACACGGATACCAGGACCCCGTGAGGTGTAGAGCTTTCACTATCACATTGAAAGGCCCTGCTAGTCTGTTCACCGTATTCGCCATCATCGATCTCATCCTTCAGAGAGCTATCCATCGCATTCTTCTCCCACTTCATCGGAGCTCGGACGTACAGGAAACTGAGCTATCACTTGCTGACCATAAAGCAGAGCCCACAGGAGAATTTGAGGTCCTACGTCCAGAGGTTCAACGCAGAATCGTTAAAGGTAGACATCCCATACGAGAAGTTTATAATCACCGCTTTCATCTTCGGGCTAGGCGTGCAGTTGAAAGACCTGATGTTTTCCATCTCAAAAAACCCTCAGGAAAACATGGTCGAGGTCCCCAAGTAAAGCGCAGGCACATCAACTACAGGAAGCTTTTCTATCTAAGCGGGAAAACTCTACTGCATAGAAGGAAAGAATCAAGGGCGAGAAAAAACAAGAACGAAGCCCCAGGAGACAAGGAGACAGGGACAGATCCCCACGAAGAGACAGAGAGAAACGAGAACGATCCCCAAAGAGGCGAGGGAATGTCAAAGAGCACTTGGGACCACCTCAGCCCGAGTTGCAGCAACGATATTCACCTCGAAATTCACCCCTGACGTACCTCGGTCACAGTCCTACGCCGGCGTGCAACATGAAAAATTTCGAGGTGGCCATCTAGATGATACGTAATTCAAAGAAAAAGGGACAATACCAAATACTGTGAGTTCCACAGGGATCATGGACACCGAATAGATGATTGCATCCAACTGAGGAAAGAAATTGAATACCTGATCCGACATGGGCATCTTCGCCGTTTCGTGGCTTTAGAAGGCCAGGACCAGGTGTAGCCACCACCACCTCGCCAGCCAACCTCAACTCAGCACCAGCAGCCCTTGGGAGAGATCCATGTGATCTCTGGAAGATTTGTAGAGGGCGAGGAATCCAGCTCAGCTAGGAAGGCCCATCTGCGCAAAGCATCTGATTAGGGGAAACATTTGAAATACATGTTGTATCCAAACTCCTGGATACTACCATAACTTTTTTTCGCACTCCGACATAAAAGCGTTATCGACATCCCCAATGACATCCACAACGATAAGGCCGTCATAGCCAATAAAACAATCCATAGGGTCCTTGTCGACAATGGAAGCTCGGCCGACATCATCTTCGCATCAGCTTTCGACCAAATGGGCATAGGAAGGGAGAAGCAAGAACCAGTCAACGCCTACCTACGTGGATTCTCTGGAGAAAGTGCTACCTTTGGGGTCAATACAACTATTGCTCACTTTGGGAGACCCCCCATGCCAGGCAACGACAACAGTAAGATTTCTCATAGTAGATGCCCCACGCCCATAATATGTTATCAAGGTGCCCTCTTCACGCCATAAGGGCCATCCCCTTCGCCTATCACATGGTTATCAAATTCTCAACTGCAAATGGAGTGGGAATGGTTCGAGGAAACCAGCGCGTGGCCAGGGAGTGTTACTCAGCATCAATGAAATAAAAAGCGGTCAACAACATCTACATGGATGAGCTCGACATGCGAGATGAGGTAAGCACCTGACCTGCACCCTCGAAGAATCCAGAGCCTATTGATCTAATTTCACCCAAACACCTCTCATCTACATAGATCTAAGTCGGTCAAGATGTCGGCTTCCCATCCACTTTTAAAGCGTAACATGGAGGTGTTCACCCGTAGCTGTGAAGACATAAGCGAATTGACTCCTCGGCAGCAATCACCCACGTGGTGAACGCGCCCATCCTTTAAACCTGGCCACAAAAAGAGTAAGGAGTTTCGCCCCGTGAAAAAAGACAAGAAGGCGACACGAAGAGCTCGGCAAGCTCCTCCAAGCAAATGCAATCGTGGAGGTAGAATATCCCGGTGGTTGACCAACGCCGTCTCGTTAAAAGCAAACAAGAAGTGGCTAGCTTGCATCGATTTCACAGATATCAATAGGGCTTGCCCAAAAGATAGCTTTCCTCTACCTCGGATTGACCTCATAATGGACGCCACAGCCGGTCATGAACTCCTCTACTTCATGGACGCTTTCTCTGGCTATAACCAGATCAGTATGGATCCCAACGACCAAGAGAAGACCTCATTCGTTATCGCAAAGAACTCATCGTTATCGGTAATGCCCTTCGGACTGAAGAACCCAGGAGCCACCTACCAAAGGTCGGGTAACAAGATGTTCCCGTACAAATCGAGCATCTATAGAGGTATATATAGACGACATGTTGGTAAAATCAGTTAAGGCCAAGCTCCACATAACCCACCTAGCCGAGGCGTTCCAAGTCCTGAAAGACTATAATATGAAGTTAAACCCAACCAAATGCGCCGGAGTCTCCTACGGAAGCCTGGTTTTATACACCGAGGAATGGGCAACCCACAAGATAAAGGTTGTGCTCGACATGCTGCCACCTTCAAACGTTAAGGAGATTCAACGCCTGACTAAAAGAATAGCTAAACTGAGCCGCTTCGTGTCCAAGGCCAACAACAAATGTCAGCCTTTCTTTCAGGTTATGAGAAAAGCCTTCCAATGGGATGCACATTGCAAGGAGGCATTCATGGCGCTCAAAACCTACCTGAGCTCTCCCCCCATTCTGGTAAGCCCTTCCGAGGGAGAACTCTTAATCCTCTACCTGGTCATTTCAGATTTCTCAACTAGTGCCACCCTGGTCAAAGAGCGGGATAAGGTGCAACAACCAGTCTACTATTGCAGCCGAGCTTTGAGAGGAGCAGAGGAAAGGTATCTAAAGATGGAGAAGCTAATCCTAGCGTTGGTAACTACATCCAGGAAACTCCGACCTTACTTCCAAGCTCATACCATCGAAACCCAACCGAATATCCGACGGGCAAATACTGCCATCAAACCGTAAACCCAGGAAGATTGATAAAGTGGGCTATAGAACCGAAAGGAAGTCTCGACATCGATACAAAACCAAGGACACAAAGGGCGTGATTCGCACATTTCATCATGGAAGTCACCCCAACAGAACCTACCGGCTACCCAACCGGACGCCCCTGACCTCCCATATGGAGTCGTCCCCGCGACTGTCGCCAATGCTCGGGCGTGAGCCGCGCAGTCTAATCCTAACCCTCCGCACGAGATAGATGGAATACGCCTCGCATTCGCTCAAGCTCTAATAACCCAGAGCCTAATATGAGGTCGGCCATAGTCAAGCTTAATTCTACCATGCCACGTTAAGTGTTTCATCAACCTGAAGCGAAGCAAGACTCCCAACCTGTAGCAAAGCAACAAGACTCCTACTAAGCCAAAGGCGAAGATGATCTTGCACCTCAAGAAGGTACAAAGAGTCGCTAGTGACTTGTACGAGTTCGCATCGCATTGTACCGTTGAGCCTTATACCGCTGAAATGATGCCCCGCCAGGTACCGCGACACTCACTCGAAGACCGGGCGGTTTTATACCGCTGAAAGCACCTCCTAACCCTCGCGAACATCAATAACTAATAAGTCTCCTTGTATTGTCCTAGAGTCGAAATGGATTTCGTGACCCTATTCCCGATTAATTAGTAGAAGGAACGTTGCCAAACGACCCGAAGGAGGCGTCTAAGCTCAGAGCGAGGTCTGCCAGGTTTACTATTCATCGGGGAACCCTTTATAAGCGAGGCTTTTCTACGTCCATCCTTAAGTGCGTAGGAAAGCAAGACGCCAACTACGCACTGTGGAGGTACATTGAAGGTATATGTGCAATCAAGACGGAGTCCTGACTTTTGACAAGCAAAACTCGAGGCAAGGGTATTATTAACCAATACCCTCAAAGACGCACAGGAACTCGTCAAAATGCAAAGCTTGTCAGAAGCATGCCAGGATCTCTCACCTCCCATCTGAGCCACACGCCACCTCACAAGCCCCGTCCCTTCCAAAGAATTGCCAGACATACTGGGACCCCCACCCGCTGGAGTGCTGGGCCAATGCAAGTTTATTACCAGGGCAAATGACTACTTCTCACCAGTGGCCGAGGCCGAACTCCCAAGAACAATCACGTAACATGGGCACGTAACTGGCCCCACGTTTCATAATATGCGTGAAAATCAGATCCCGAGGTCCTCGTGGTTCGACAATGGGAAAATTCGACAATCCTAAGTTCGTGTGGATTTCTACCGAATCCTGGACCAAGAACTACTACTCATCCCCAAATACTCCACAAATTCAACTGATAAGCAAAAGTCACTATTAGAACTCTCAAGGCGCTAAAGACTAAACTGGAAAATCTAAAAGGAAAACGTAGAATACCTCCTCGAGGTAATTACTGGGCATACGAACTACGCTAGCAGTCAAGAACTCAAGAAACCCCGTTCGCTCTAAATAAGTTGCACCTAAGCAAGAGCCCTATTCGAGGCTCCGGGCCAAAGTTGCCATGACTGGCTCGCGAGCATCAACACAACGAAGAGGTTCTTCGCCCCAAACCTGCACTCCTAGAAGAAAAGCGTGAGCGTGTCCCTGGAGCGCATCAGGACTATCACAAAAAGATAGCAAGATACTATGATCGAAGGGTCAAACCCAGAAGTTACAAGCTCGCGACCGGGTTCAGTGTACCCCGCTAACAAGGAAAGACCCCAATACCACGGGAAGCCGACACCCACTATGAAGGGCCCCATCGTGATCCTCGCTGTAGTCTCGACTTGGCAACTACGAACTCCAAATAGAAGAAGGAAAAACCCTGCCCCACTCTTGGAACGCTGAACACCTCAAATGGTTCTACCAATAAGATCTCGGAATGTAGTCTTTAATAAAAAAATTGCAATCAGCAAAGTCGTTCTCCACATCTCAGAAAATTACAATCAGCAAAGCCTTTCCCTGCATCAGCCAATCACGATTGGCCAACCCTAGTCAAGGCAAAAACCACAAGAAAGGGAAAGAGAAAAGGAAGGAGAAAGAGAAAATGAGGGAGAAGGGGAAAAGAGGGGAGGACAGACATAATGGAGAAAGTGGGGACGGTGCAGTTCTCTAAAGCATACCGCCCGGAGCACACGTTCCCACGCCCGCCCCATCACTGGGCAGGACTGGGGTGGAACAACAAAACCCCCCACACGCGGGGGAACTGGGTGGAAAACACAATCCCCCACAAACAAGAAAGGTAGAAACCGCTGCCGCCTCATGACCGCCAAACCGGACGCCACGCGCTGGCGACAAACCCTCGAAGCTCCATCGCTACGAACCCGTGCACTATCAAGGCGGAAGAAAAATGAGAGCGTATATAACACACCCCATCAAAAGTGGAGTGCGCTATTTATAAAGAAGCTCGATGCTTGGGGGAATTCCCACGCACCCTCGCTTCGATTCCCCACAAACCCCGCATTAAAGTCAAGGCCGCTTCCCAGGGGAAGGGATATTAAAGAGCCATGTGGCATCAATTTCAAAGGAGCCATTTTAAATTTCGGCTCAAAGAAGACACAGCTCAGAGCCCCAATATCTCAATTATGCAGAGCTTAACCGCTCAAGGAAGGCCTCAGAGTCTTCAAAAGCCATTTTAGCTCGGCCTGCAGAAGCGTAATAGCCCAAGAGCCCCGCAGAGTTTCGCTTTTTCGAGCTTAACTACTCAAAGAAGGCCTTGTAGCCCAGGAGCCATTTTAGCTAAGTTCAAAAAAGGCAGAACAGCCCAGGAGCCCCAATAGCTCAATTTTGCAGAGCTTAACCGCTCAAGGAAGGCCTTGTAGCCTATGAGTCATTTTAGCTCTCGCTTCTCAGCAGCAGAATGCTCGTAAGCCCCAATAGCTCAAGCCAGAGCATACCGTTCAAGGAAGACCTCGTAACGCATGGGCCAATTCTAAATAATTCAGGAGGCTAACAGCCAAAGCCAGGTACCAAGAGCCACGCAGCCGAGCTTAGTAACACAGCCCCACCGGGGACCACACGCCAATAAGAGCTCAACGATTGACTACTTAGAAATTCAGCCTTAGGGTCGTAAAAAAAAAAAAAAAAAAAAAAAACAACAATAACAACAACAACCAACGACACAGCAAAGAGGCAGAAAAAAGGATATTCATTGAGTATCAAGGCTAGGAATGGTGTTACAAATGGCCTAGGCTAGAAGCCCGAAATTAGCCAAAACAAATAAAAAGTATACAAGAGAAGCTCAACATCTGATCGCAGGCTCGAATAAGACTGAGCTCCCACACGCAGCGAAGGGGAGCTAGCTTCAATCGGAACCTCGTGGTCCCTGGGGTGGCAATCAACTGAGCTGGGCATCCGAAACGTCCCGGGGTCCACCTCCTCACTCGAAGAGACCCTTCCCGCCTCCTCCCCCCACCGGAACTCCGAAAATCGAGGTCCGCTGTGGAAGGCTTCAGCGCCCCACGTTGAAAAAGAAGCCACCCTGAGGCCCACGAGGTGCAAAGCTCGCCTCTCAAAGACGCCTATCACTTCATCCCCAGGGGTAACCAAAGCCCCCTCGGTCTTCGAAGGTCCCTCGCGCACCGCACTCCTCCCGTCAAGCGGTTTCTACGAGCTCTCACTCTCGTGCCTCACGATGTGCCTGGGGCCTAACAAAGGCAGCCTTATTGCGCAGCCTCATCCCTAAGACTGGGGGCAGCTCCTCCCCGACCATCCTAGCCACCAAGAACCCTTAAGCCCCTCTCGTGCCTTCTTTCTTTATCTCATCTCCCGCGCTTCTTCGGCCAGTTATATGCGCCCTTTAGTCGGACTTGTGTTTCACCACATCCTCAATCAAGCTCTGTATCCGAGCTCGCAGGTCAGCCCTCTCAGATGTCAGGGAGGTGACTTTATCTTTATAGCTGGGCCGCTCGTGCAGCCCTTATTCGTCGACCCTCCTGCTTTTTCCTTCAATCAAGGGGCCGGCCCCCGCCAGTGGAACAAGGTAAAATTAATATGTAACACAAAAGAGGATGAGATCTTAGACAAACAAAGGCGCATGGACTTCACAGAGACGCACCTCCGAGCGTCGCCGCAGTCGAGCCTCCTCACCGGTAAGGCATCCATCTTCTAAGGTCGAATCCTCGAGGATGGATGAGACGCCTCAAGCAAAGAAGCCCGCATTTGGACAAACGCTGAATCCTGTCTCCTCTCGCCCAAAGCTTATCCCTTCACATCCTTCCGGGCATCAAAGAGGGAACTCAATGTTTCTGGGCCGAGGATTCCAAACAGAAATAGGCATAACCTCCAACGGAGACTCGGCAGCCCTCCCTGAAGAACCCTTAGTCACTGCTACAGGAGAAGAACGACGCCTACGCACCTTATCACTCCAGCACCTCGACCGCAGGTCGCAACGCGCCCTTCACTCGATTTAGCGTAGGATGATAAAGCAGGATGTTCTAACCCTGGGTCTTACCCCCATTCGAACGGCTCCTTGCAGGAGTTTTCTTTGCGCTTCGCTCCTCCTCGACAACGCCCACCGGAGCCCTGAAGCTCTTCTCGAAGCAGTTTTACAACTGGTAGCCCTCATGCCTGCATCTTCATGACCTGGCGGAGGAGATGACCTTAAAGCAGGAGGCCGGGAAGACTTCGAACTAGAAGACCCAGGAATATTTGACCTAATGAGCTCGGAATAGGCATGCAGGGCGCACTTAACCAACTTCCGTTTCACCTCTTCTTCATGACTCGAGACCTGCCGAATAATTCACACATAGAAATATCCTATAACCTTGAAAACCGTACTCAAACCGGGCGGAAGTGGGAACCGCCGTAGGTTCTCGAGCAGTCCGTACTCCGCCTAACGCCAAGTGTGTCCTCCTGGCCAAAGTGATTATACTCAATGACGGCCACTAACAAAGAAATGTCAACGTTCCTTCCAAGCATTGCGGGGAAGATCTTAAGGTTTGAAATAATCAACTGGGCGTTGAACGCTGAGATAAAGAAACCCTCTGGGCCGGCCTCCTTTACATCAAGAAGCTCCAAGAGCAGAGCTATGCTGAACACCCGTGCCCTCGGCCCCTAAAAGACGACTCAGCGTACTCAACCGTAATACCCCCGTGTCGGGAGAAAGTCGAGAGCGGCATACGTTAAAATGCTAAAGAACCCTTTTTATAAAGGGATGCAAAAGGAAGAGAAGGCCATTCTCAAACGCCACCTCAAAAAAAACACACCATCTCGGGGCACTCGGGACAACGTAGAGGCTCGCACGTCGTGCACCCAAACCTAGACCCCAAACGGGGGCCCATACCGGGCTGCGAAGATCTCCCCATATAAAGGCTCAACTCGACCAGTGGCACACCTACCAACATTCGTATAGCCCTCAAATATCTGTGAGTCGCCAGATATCGACTTCACCACTTTGCCCTTCGCTCTACCCAAGGGGGAAGGAGGTTCTGGCGGGACCTCTTGAACCACCACAACAAACTCGGTTTGATTTCACCACCGCCTACTGAACCGTGACGCCGCGGGAATTACTCCCAACACGCAAACAGGAGCGACTGTGACCCATGGAGATATGCAAGGCTAAACAAAGAAAGTGAATTCGAAGAAATAATGCGTAACTCCAACCAAGCCCTAACATCTCTCGCAAGACTTCGAACCCGAAAAGACAAAGAAGAAGAAAAGACGCACCAATCCTAGAAACAGAACGAAAGGGACAACCCCCAAGCGAGATGTCAGAAACCACCAAAAGTAGTCCTGAACAATGATCGAACAAATTTCAAGAAAGAAGAAGCTCAAAACCCCCCCAGGACAAAAGCTAGCAAACGTAGGAACCGTCAATAATAAACTGGCCGAGAACTTTGGCGGTGTTTCAGAAGCCACCAAATAAGCGCTGAAAATCTAAAAGCCATCACAGTCACGAAGACGTGCCGACGGCAGGGACAAAGACCTTAATCAAACCCCTCCTTGAGGCCACGGAAGTCACACCCGATCTGGGAAGAATCCGCACGCCCCTTGCCACCGCTTAGCCAAAGGTCTGTGTGGGGAGCAATCGACCGCTTAAAATACAAAGATAAAGTTTTAACACAAGCCCAAACAAAACGTGCTTAAAAGAGATTAAGAAGCAGGCCTAATACAATTGCTCGATCCTTGATGATATCCCCCAAACACTAGCCTAAAACGAGATCCTAATTCACCCCTTCACCTAATCAGCCAAAAGAACCCGTATTAAAGGAAAGTACCCAATTTCCCTAATTAAGTCTCTACTAATTAAGGAAGTAGGATATTTCCTAATAATTGCTCATCAATTATCCAACGATAAGGAAAGAAAATCCTCATCCAATGAGAAAAAATATAGTATCATCCAACCAGAAAGTTATCATGATCACCCATTATAAATCACCCATTATAAACAAATACCCACTGATTTGATGAAAGGTATCGCATAGAATCATTCTAGCACATTTTCTCTGACGGAAAGAATCAATGGGGTAATAAGAGGTAACCAGCTTAACCCCGCCGATCCTTTTATTTATTTTCGCAGGGAGCTGCATATCCAAAGTCAAGGATCCGACCAGAATTTGAAGAGCGCCCAATCAGTTTGAAGTGAAAAAAAGATCGCCATGTCTTGATACTTATTTGAAAGCACTTAATTAAGAGCTTCATCATTGTTATTTTATTTTTATTAGATTTTTATTTATACAATAAATATATAAAACAATCAAATTTAATATATAAATATACTTAATATTCTAAATAAATAACTTAATATTCCTAAATTACTAATATGTTCTTTATTAAATAAAATTGTACATTACTTTAATATTTTTAATATTACAATTTTATTTTATTTTATAAGAAATAAATGCAATGTTGGATATTATTTTATTAACATTTTTTAAAAATATTTAGGTTAAAAATTAAAAAACATGAAAAAAACAAACAAAAAAGACTCATAATTTAGAAATGTACTGTTATAAATAAAAGTTATTATAAAAGGAAATATATAATATAAGTATAAGCTCATATATATGGAAAATATCATTAGTTTCACTTCTTCTTTTTTCCTTATTTACATTCCAAAATCAATGAAAATATGCATATATGATCACTACCCAAATAGCGTTGTTTCTTACTCTTAAAAGTTCTAGTTTTGGCACTTTTATGAGTAATCAACCAAATTGGACCTAGTTAAACGCCGATGACTCCATAATGTTTAATCAATTTATATAGTTTTTATAGTTTTTACAAAGAATATCAAATAAGATGGGAATCCAAATTAAAAGTAATAAGTAAATCAATTGGAACACAGAGCTACTAAACTAGAAGGCAGAAAGCATAATGAGGAGCAAACAAGAAGAAAGAAGCAAACCCCTACCAATTTCGCAAGGGTTGCGAAATTTCATAGGGCTGCGAATTCTTTGGCCATTCTTGTTGACTTTTGTTGCTATTTTTTTATTTCTTCCTAAACTATCCCTATCTAATAGTTTCTTGCTTTTGACAATTTGGTAATTTGTATGGTCATGGTATATAACTCTAAAACAACACTCAGAAGGATCTGAAAATCTTTCATATAATTTGTTTAATTGGGAGGTTTGTCAACAAGCTCCATTTTTCTTTCAATTCTTCTCTCATTTTCTAGCTACAGCCACAAACACTCGAGGCTTACTAACTCAAAGACAGAGTGCTAAACCCCTTTCTTGCCCTGAAGTAGAAGGCATTTGGGCAAGGGAACCCGTGGTGCTAGGCCTCATAAGCTGGGGCAGAGGTATTCTCTTTCATTGAGTGCTTTCTCCTTCAACTTTAGGTTTCATCCCTTCATTCAATTTTGAATGATAGTATATGTAAGATTTTACGCTTCATTGATGCCATGTTAGATCCTTGATGTTTAATATTATTACTATGAGCCAATTATGTGACTGGCGAGATATTTAATTTATCTGAACATTAACAATGGACATCGAATGCCATTTTCAAAGGATTGTTATTGAGGGTCAGTTTTATAGCTAAAACCAAAACTATCAGAGGTAACTATATGTTACTATCCCCATGCGAGAAAGACCCCAGAACTCCTCATTTACCCTAGAACCCAAGCCTGACCTAAAACTTAAAGGAATTCTATATTTTTACTTTAATTTGGTTATGATTTCAACTACCAAACCCACTCTTTAACCAATCCTGTCATCCAAATTATAATCACTAGTAAACTTCAGATATTAGTCATTCCCACGAAGAAAAACTCATCCCTATGGATTCATCCTGAACCACTATACTATAGTGAGCTGCTGCCACGCCAAGATAAGGTGTTAGTTATAAATATTGTTGATTCAGACATTCCACGAGCCACACACATACACATGCTAATATCCTAAATGGCCGTCGTCGGTGAGTATGCCTTTAGTATTAACGTATCGAACACTTTTAGGATCCTCATCACAAGCTCTAGTGAATTTCTTTCTTTTCTTTCATTCTTTCTAATGGTTTTCTTGATATTCATTATACTCGGCTTAATTTTTATTTTTCCTTAGCTAACACAACCCTTTTGGTATAATTTTGTTTTCTTTGGTATTGTCCCTGTTTTCTTAGGCTTATGTTCCAATGGTTTAGGAATTCAGAAGGCAGATTAGTAAAAGCTCGTATTCCATAGAATCGATTCAATCAGCTCAACTCAAGCTGCCTACCTCACCCCGGGGCTAAAACAGTAGAGCCACAGGAGTGGACAGGAATCTCACGTATTCAAGCCCAGGACCACATATCCTCCACGAATGAGTGCACCCTCTTGCATTGTGCCTAACTCCAGAAAATAGTTGTTGCACCTTACCAGGCCACTTCTTCCACTCTTCAGTGGCATGAGAGTGAGAACCCTACTCTCAAGATATGAGAGTTTGATATTTTCAACACCTTTTTGGCGAGGAGATCTGTCACAAAGGATCTAATGAGGCCTGCTTTTCCTTTCACATTGAAGGATAAAGCCAAATTGGGCCCAACCCCGAGCTGTGAGATATAGGAACTGATAAAGATGCGTATCTAATTTTTAAAGAAATTCTTTTCCACTCAGCGTAATGAACAATCAAGAGGCAAACTTCCACCTTTCTCTGCCTTTGAAATGAAAATTTATGCATGGGAGAGGTATATGGAAGACGTGAATGTTGTCCTCACCATGGGTTTGACATGGTCACATCAACACTTTATGATGAATCTTTCCTACCATGAAGCAATCATAATCATGGAGGAGACTTTTAGCAAAAATCTAGAGGAAGCCTCTTAGATTTCCTAATATAACTGAGGCTTCAAAAGTTCGTAGATGAGTTTCCAACTCAAAGGAGTTGGAAATAATGAGATTCAATCCATTATAGCGGGTACATGATTTCTTCAGAGGACATGACATGAGTTTCAAAGTTTCCACCTTAACTAGAAGGTCGAAGAACTGAAATGAGAAACCCGTATGAGGTGCAAGCAGTACAGATTCACAAACAAGCCATGCTTCATTTGTCATCTAATGAGCATCTGGGAGAACAATGTTCAACCATTCCTAAACGAGGGATGTTAAATGAGTTAAGTAAAATATTTGCTGTCAACTAAACATCAACCAATGTACCATATGGCAACACTTACAACCCTAGTTGGAGAAATCACCAATCTATCCTAGAGTCGTTCCAAATTATTATGCACCTCCGTCTCTCAACAAGATAGTTTAACTTCTAGAGCTATCGCAACCACAGTCAACTTCTCCAATTGAACAAGCCATTTTGAATTTGAGCAAGGTGGTGGGTAATTTTGTGGAATAGCATAAAGTAGTGAATGTACAGTTAAATAAGAGGGGTTGACATCATGGGAAAGTACCATGGAATTAAGAGATGATGTCCTAGAATGAAATTGCCCAGTAAATTTGATAATCCCATGTGATTCAGTCTCAGTTGACCAATCAACATCGGGGTGCAAGAAAAGGGAAGTTACCCTCACAAACTCAGCAAAAACCCCAGGAGTTCAGAAATAGCCCCGACCTCGAGTGAAACTCCAAGCCCTAAATGGATGAGGTAAATATCACTTTGAGAAGCAGAAAAGAGCAACTATTGCCAAACCACTTGTTGCCAGCAGCTACACTGATATTTTAATGAGAGGATCAAGAAGATATGATGAAAAAAGAGGTACGCGCCCACCATCTCTCAAGCATCAAGAGGAAAAAAGAGGTGAACAACCAAACCCAAGAAGAATTCTGAAGTGTTGAGGCAGAGTCAACATCCTCCTTAGACATGATTAAACAAAAAACAACCTATGCCAAGTTTCAAGGACCATATTTGTAAAGAGGATTAAATGTGGAAAAAGAAGGCCTTTGACAAAGCAAGTGAGTTCCACTGATATTAGTGCAAGACTCATGAAGTGCAAAAGGATCCGTGTGTCCTACCATATCGCTGGAAGAATGAGTAACTCAAAGGGAGCAAAGGCATTACTAGACTTGGGGCCAATGTCAACTTGTTACCCTACCACTTGAAGGCACGGGCTGAGAATCAACTCCACTGACTATCACCACTTCTTTAGCGTGACAAATAAGAAAATTCCAGCACTCAAGAAGATGTTTTGCAGGTAGTCAAATCTTCACTACCCAGTGGACTTGTTGTTCTTGATACAGCCAATAGTTATGAGAGCCACTATGCCATTATACCAGAAAACATTCTGCTACCTAAACGGTAATCATCAACTGTCGAATGTTATGCAGTCTACTTTTGGCAATATGACACTGGAGCACAACATTTTTCACCTCAGCAAAAAGCATGTTCACCCCGAGGAAGAAGCCCTAGAAGAGGTGTGTTTGATTGACACCATAGTGGAAGAGTAGTGTGAGCAGTTGCAGTCACGGGCAGAATTGATAGAGAAATTGGCAAAGCTACCTTAAATTTTGGATGAACCCTCAGAGTTGTGTGCTATTTTTTGTCCTTAGAAAAAGAAGGGAGAAATCCTCCCCCTGTTGACTGAGAAAGACAAAGAAAAGGAGCCCTAAAGCCACTAAAACCCTCCCATAATCTAAATATGCATACTGATGAGTGGCCACCAATGCCTCGTGGGATATTTCTTCATCCCTGAACCGCTCACAAGAGGACGATTTATTAGAATCTCAGAAAACAAGCCATTGATTGCAATCATATTTAAAGGAATTAGCCCTTGTCACTCCCCAACATTCTGAGATGAGGAAGAAGCCAAACCGGTGCGACAACCATAGACACGATTGAATCCCCACATGCAAGAGGTGGTACGCGCTGAAGTTCTAAAATTACTACAGCCAGACATTCTACCCATTCTCAAACAATTTCGGGTGATCCTTCCTCACTCAAAGCAAAATTTCCAAAAAGAAGTGACTCACAGTCAGAATGAGAAGGAGAAGATATGCTCACACGCCTCACCTCACAAGTTTGGGAGGGTATGTATATAGAGTAATGTGAGGTCAATACAAGGATGCTGGTAATCATGATTCCTTACCCTTCATCATCAACTCGAAATGAGTCACAACCATGTTATTGCTTTCTAGATGGCTACCCAGATATTTTCAAATTGAATCGTTATGAGGACTAAGAGAAGACCGCCTTCATCTTGTCTCTTAGAACTGAAATGATGAGAATGCCTTTCCGCTCCAATAATTTGCCATTTCCAAAGGTATGTCAAGATCTTATGATAGGAACCATCATGGAGGCAAACAGGATGACATCACCATATACGGGGCACTTGAGATTGTTTACAATTATAAGACCACCCTAAACATGCACGAGAAAACTGTACTTTTAACTAGAGAAGCTCATTTCATGGTACATCAAGGAATGTTCTGGACATGTCATCTCCAACAAGGGAATCTATTGATAAAGCCAAGGTCGGGCTTTATTTCTAAGCTAACACCTCCTGGTCAAACAAAGCATATACAGGGAATACCCCTTCGCCAAATGGATTTATGTAGGTTTATTAAGGACTTCTCAAAATTGTAAAACCTTCTTTATTACGTCATGATACCAAATTTGTTTAGGCGGAAGGTGCCATTAGAGCTTCGAGAGCTCAATCACACATGACTATCATCTATAGAGAGAGTGTTCGAACCGGGCAACTCCTTTGAAGCAATGTGATGGGTGATTTTTCATCAGGCGCTTCGGCAGAGAAAATGGAGCCCAATGCGGTTTTACTAGTGGGCAAGACTTTGAATGAAGCACATAATCACACCACCACAAAAAAAAAGGAGCTCATGCTAGAAGTGGTCTATCTGTATAAATTGTATGATACTTCAGGCCATTAATTGTTGCTTTACATCATCTACTTGAACAATTTAACTAAATAAGATGCTAAGGCGCAGACTTGAATGTGGTCTCCTCCCACTTGTGAATTTTAACCTCCACCAGTATGTATGGGGTGGAGAATGTAGTGCATAATGTCTCTCCAGATTTAGACTATATCATGACTCCCAATAAATTCCACAATGATGAGTTCTCAAGAGTCTCGTTGTTTGTAGGAATGCACTCGGTATGTCATATCGCTTAATTATTTAGCAATACGGAAATCCTAATTGATTGGAAAGCAATGTGACAAGAAATACTCTTCGCTCAAAATTCATTCCTATTATTGGGATGGTTTCATTTGTTCAAATATTGCACCGACCAAATCATCAAGGTGTGCTCAAGAGGAACAACAATAAGGGATCTCTTAGCCACCCATGAAATTCCCTGGAGGCCATTTGCTTCACAAAAGACAACACAAGCATCCCGCAATCCGGTTTTATCGCCATCCCTCTTCAAAGATGCCCATACCATGTATGTCGAACGTATTCGATGCCAAAGACTCTGAAGTTTACTCGCCGTGAACATGACGCCTTTAAACCCAATTTGCTGTACATCTTCGATGTTCGGGGCATTGACTTTATGGAGCCATTCCACGCCTTTCCTGCATTCATACATCTTGCCGAGTTGATTACAGGTCCAACGTGGGTCGAGTGCTTATTCTTTTCTGTAAACCACTTATCAAGGTGGTGCTTAAATTTCATGAGAAATACCTCTAGATTTGGAGGCCCAAAGCCATAATTAGCGATGGAGGTACCCATTTCGTGAATAAACCCTTGAAACCTCCTAGTCAAATATGGTGAAACATAAAGTGCCTACTCCTACTATCTTCAAACTGGTCAAGGAACTAGCTTAATGTGAGATTTCACGCACCATCTTGATGAAGGTGGTGAATTCAAATGTAAAAGATTAAGGTTCGTGCCATCGGACTCATTGTAAGGCTACGTAATGTACTTTCAAGACCATTCGATGTTCCAGACGTGTTGGTTTATAGAAAAGCATGCCACCTCCCCGTGGAAATCGAATACAAAGCACGGTGGTCCATTAAAAAGCTCAACATGGATCTGGAAAGAGCCGGCCTAAAGAGATCTCTTAACCTCAATGAGTTGGAGGAAGTAAGAAATGATGCTTACCTGAACTCCAAGATTGCCAAGGACAGGTCTAAGAAATGGCATGATCAGATGGTGGCTCGAAAACATTTCCAAAAAAGAGATAAAGTTCTGCTCTATGATTCCAAACTTCTTATATTTCCGAGAAAACTAAAGTCCAGGTGGATTGGTCCATTCACCATTCATCAAGTTTATCCAAACGGAGTAGTGGAACTTCTCGGCTCAGATGAGAGCCAAATCTTCAAAGTGAATGGCCACCGCCTCAAACCTTATGCTGTTCCCTTTATTCAAGATAAAGAAGAGCTTACCCTCCTTGAGCCTCAAAACACCTGAAGAATGGGGTTGAGTGGACCTTGGCCCCTTGAGACTGCAAAGTCTGTTTTCATTTTTGCTAATTCTAATTTTATTTTATTTTATTTATTTCCTTTTCTTGATATATTTTAAAATTTTCCTTCAATTTATTTTTTTCATTTCCATTTTCCCGCTATTTTTATGGATTTTCCCGTAAGGTTTTTTAGTAAAGTTAGCAATCCTGGCAGGAGGTCCGTGAAAGATTTCAGGAGATTTCAAGGGTTGCAAACTTTCAAGAGTACTTTTCAGTGAAGGGTTGCTAGCCCTGCAAACCCAGCTGACTGCGCGCCTCATCTCCCAAGCCTGTAGTTCCCAAACCAGCGACTCTTCACTACCCTCCATCACTCCGTTTTTTATCCTCCATTTTCCCTAACCTTTCACATTCCATAAGAACCTTTCACCTCCACTACACTCTATAAATACACAACCCCCGCGAAGATCACCACTCCTTTCCCACCTCCCTACTTGACAACACCACCCCCCCACCCCCCTCTCTCCTAAAGCCCCCATCCATCCAGGCTGCAGCAATGGCAAAGACCCATGGAGGCCACAACTCATCCTCCCGACAACGTGCGAGGCCCCTCTTCCGGCCAGGCACACGGTCGCGTAGTGTCGCTACCACGACCTCAATCCCGCCAATCTCCCAAAGCTCGTCGGCCCCAGCTTTCCCACCTGCAAACAGGGCTGAGAGACACTCCGACCAGCCCCACCCACAAATCCCCCACACACGCCCGCTCAGCCGCTCCACCTGCCAAGCCAGACCCCAGCCCCAGAGCCCTCCATCCCAACGAGGTGCTCCACAGCCTCCTCTACCCCACAGCCCCAAACACCCATCTAATGTCACCCAACTCCATTATGTCTGTTGTGATGAGGCCACTCTTCCCTTGTGCTCCAATAGAAGGAAACACTGACTGTTGAAACAAGGATTTCCATAACGAATACTTTTATGATATTTCAGCTTTTGCTAGTTTGTCGGAGCTCTGGGACTCGATGAGACTTGTTCACTGGCTACCTCTGCATCCATTTGGCGACCGGGGCCGATTCTTCTATCCGAAGGCGATTGACTTCTACTGGGCCCATACGCCCCGAGGTAAGCGCGAATCCCACCGCTATCCGCTTCTGCCTCATTGACGACCTTCCGTGGTATCTCTTCTAGTGCGCTGATATAGCCACCGCACCCTCTAAACATCTCGCCAATTCCATTTAATATAGGCAAGGGCTACATCCTTCACTTCGAAATGAACCGAACTTTCCTGCAAAGATATCGCCGCAACCCTATTTTTTTCTTGGAGACAACTTCACCGTGGATGCTTTTGTGGACCATATACTGCTCCAGCACCCATTTCTCTTCAAGATCTCGTTTATGAGGGCATCCTGTAGCTCCTATACCATTTCTGTAGGCTTTCGTTTAGGCCTCCCGAGTTTATTATGACATCCCTTCCACTTCAAGAGAAGATGGCACTATAGCACTTCAAAGCAGAGTCGAGACCATTCATTGTTGTTTCTCCATGATTGCTCATTATGCATTGAGCACCTGGAAGCTTTGCTGTCTCATCGAGTCCCGCTTTAGTTTATTTGGTGCCACATTTATCAGCCAAGAAGTAGTGCTTATGCTTCAAATTCCTCCTCTTCCTCGTGACCCCTGGCTGAGACAGATCCCCAAAGAGATCCACCACATGACCAATAGCCTCCAATAGCCCTTACTCAGGAGCCCCATCCCCCACTATCACCACCTATTGCCTTCGATCCAAAGGCTTGTCGCATCATGCCGTGTTCTCTCTCTTCATCTCCAATTCCTATTGCTCCAAATCTGAATCCTATCTCCTCTCTCACACCACCGTTGGCATCTATTCACATCATCGCTTTCTCAGATTTTCTTACATCATGGCCGCCGCTCGTAATTTTGCGGTTACATCCCGTACCTCTCACACAAGACAATCCGCCATGGCCAAGCTGATGGTTTCTAATTGTTGTCCTTGCTCATAATACAACCATCCTTACTCAGGTTCATCAACACCTGGGCTTGCCACCTATCCCTCTCACTATAGCAATAGAAGCCACAGGATCAATAGTTATACCATATGCAGCTCCAACAACAGCAACCACAGGATCACTAATATACCCACCCGCAACTCCAAAGAATATCCAGCTCTACAACTTCGCCGCCCACTGAATGCCATCCTTCGCTTCCTACGGTTAATAAGATGAGGTTTCACCCTCCACTAATTACTTGATATATCACTTCCTTCATTCGGCTTTTCTCCTGCACTTCATTGAGGGCAACATCATCAGAGAGTTGAATAATGAAGTACATTTATGTTTCATGTCTGCTTTTGTTATAGTTGAATGACTTGCTGTTAGTGGTTTGTTTTCTTACAAGACAAGTATATGTTTTTAGTTTTATCATGTCAGAATGTTGTTTTTCATTTCACTTACATAATTTTTTTTTTGGTAATGCTCAACTTTCTATATGAGAAATTGCAGCTTTGTTCCAATGTTGTTTAGTGTTGTAGGATGGTGCATGCTTATTTAGAGTCAGCAGAACTCGCTGGAAATTCTTCTTGTCTTCAACCTTATTTCTTCCACTTGAACTCAACCACATACGTACACAGATTCAGCTATAAGTTTAAACTGGTCGTCAAATTTCATAAAAGTATGAAACAGCATTTTAATCCACCTTTAATAGGCTGACTCTTAATAAAGACCAATGAGTCTCAAAAAAAAAAAGCAAAAAGAATAGAAAAATTTCGTGGACACTTGCTCGAACCCGAGCACAAACTGGCTGGGCATATGGCTTAAAGTCAAAGCCCTGTCTTCTAAACTACTGGTCGGGAAGTCACTGTTTTGTTGTCATTGTGTCGCAGTGAATAGTGGAGTTTGTGAAATTAGACGTTGGGAGTCTCGAGCTCATTAAAAGTCCTAAATCAGTAGTTAGTGGTTGAGAGGATCCTATGACTTGATGCCCTAAACCTAATTGGTCGGGAGTCATCAAATAAATCTGCATGAGATTGGTGAGTTCGAATTTCAAGACGTTTCCTACAACACAAAAAGAGTTGTAAAATAAAGCCAAGGTTCTCATCTATTGAGGTTAGTCAATTTGCTATGTATAGAAAAGAACTAGGTCAAGAGAGTACAAATGGTAGACTATGTTTGAAAATCCACCAGTTAACACCTAGGTTTTGTAAGGTTTCGTGTTGGTTCTAGAGTTGACACTCTTTGATACTTGAATATGCACATCACACACTCTTCCTGAGATAGTCTTTTGGGTAGGATGTTGGCAGGACTCTTTTAAGAAAGTCGAGTTTATCCCCTCATTTATTTGCAAAACTATTTTTATAGATATATATATATATATATATATATATATATATATATATATATATATATATATATATATATATTTCATCTTGCTTTTTAATTGTTTTATTATTCTTCCTCTTTCTATTGCTAAGGGACCAGTAATGTCATTGGGGTGATTACTACCCAAATAATGTTGCTCATACTCTTAAGCTCGTGCAAAGACTTTTCAGTATGAATTCACTAACGACCTAGTTTAATATGCTGATGACCTAGCAATGCTTCTTATCAATTTTATAGCAGTTTTTGTAGTTTTTACAGGTTATAAATATTGAAGATAGGAATCCAAATGAGCATGAGAAATTGAACACGTGAGTACTCAACTGCATGCAGAAAGCAGAACGAGGAGCAAACAAGAAGAAAGAATCAAACCTCGTTGACCCTGCAGATCATAAATTTCAAAGAATCTCTGTGAATTCTTCAGCCATTCTTGTTGACTTTTGTTGCTATTTTTTTTATTTCTTCCTAAACTATCCCTATCTAATAGTTTCTGCTTTGACAACAGAATGTAAAGGGTTTTAGGGTATATAATCCATAAAACACCAGAAGATCAGAAAATCTTTCAAGATAATTTTTATTTGAATTGGGAGGCTGTCAGTCAGTTCCTGCTTTTTCTTTCCATTTTCTCATTTTCAGTTAGTTTTCAAACACCCCCTGAGAATGACAACTCAGAGGATAAGCGGCTAAACTCCCTCCTTCGTTGAAGTAGAAGGCACTGGGTAAGGGAACTATGGTAAAGCAGCGTCTCTTAAGTGTTTTCAACGTAGGTATTCTCTCTTTCACGATGTTCTCCTTCAACTTTAGGTTTCGAATCCTTCGATTCACCTTGAATTTGTTAGTATATGATAAGCTTACTAGCCATTGATGCTTATTGTTATATCCCGTGATGTTGATTATATCATTTATGGTTTATCAGAAGGTGATTCGAGGAGATAGGTTTTGAATTCACTGAGAACACACTGAACATGAAATGTCATTTCAAGGATAGTTACAAAGGTCAAGTTTTATAGCTAAACCAAATCCGATTCGGAGGTAACTATATATGTCAGCCATTCCAATTCACAGAAAGACCGAGAACCCCTATATTTGCCCTAGGAACCTGGGCCCAGTGGACCTAAAAAACTAAAGGGAATTCTTTATATATTTTTACTTTACTTTGGTTACTTACTTTAACTTCCCAAAAACCCGTTCTTTATCCAATCCCATTATCCAAATTAGAATCACTGTAAACTTCAAAGATTAGTCATTCCCATGAAGAAAACCCATCCATGACTATCCATAACCATCAGATTCATAGTAGCTATGCTACGTGTAACACTTAAATATACCCAATGAATGGACATGTTTTAGTATAATAAAGAACAGGAATTTTCTAAAATAAAACGAGAGACCCTAATTAATAATAGCTTCAAGGGTAAATTAGTCATTTACCACTTAGAGATATGAGAGGCATAATCAACAAGTTTATATAATGATGGAATTTGAGAAAAGATGGAATATAAATAGAAAATAATTGAAGGACTTAAATGCAAAATGAGAAAAGAATTAAAATGGGGCACAAACACAATCTTTAACTCAAAATATGGATAAGATTGATTGGTCTCAGCTTTTGAGAGACCAAAAACGAGAAGAGAGGAGAAGGAGAAGCATAGTTAAGGAAGAGGGAAGATAAGAGAAGAAGAGGAAGAGAAAGAATAAAGGAAGAGTAAAAAGGTATGGGATACGGATTTCTTGTATGGATACATGTTTGTGGGTTGTGGGCTGTGGGAAACCTAACTCCTAGAATGAATCTTTATGGAATCAAGAGGCGGGAATCCTCCCTTTCAGAGGTTGGATCCATGGTCATCTGCAAAGTACGGAGCTCAAGCAGAATAAACCTCAACTAACTTATGTTTGGTTTATGTATGGGTTATGACCCATATTAGAGTTTTTGGGAAAGCACCATGAAAGGTTTTAAGTAAGATAAGTATTTGAAAGATGAATTGAGTATAATAGAGGTTACAATATGGATATGGAGTGGTTTGATGTGCTGGGATGATATTTAGCTGGTTCGTAGAAAGCAGTGGAAATGGAAACCACAACTTCTAAGTATTGAGGTGGTAATGCACCAAACAGAAAATTGTTTGGTACCAGCATCATATAAATACCATTATCCTGGTACCTAGACCGACTTTCAAGATCAGGATACCTATAAATGCTCTATTTTGACCAAAGGTTAAGATTTTGACTATAACTGTCATTTCATCCTATTCGAGTGATTCTGGGTTAAATGGTTAACTAGATCTCCTCAAGAGAATCAAACTCCTGAATAGTACCTTCAAATTTAACTCTATGTGGCCCAGAAATCTAAAGTGGCTATGTTCAATGCCAAATCGTCTCTGTTTTGAACATATAGTCCCGGTTATTTAGCACATATCTCTGAGTTACGGTTCGATTCAGGTAATTTCAGTTTGAGAAGAACTGTGTTCCTAGTCAAAGGAGTACAAAGAACCAATGTCAAATATGGAGTTAAGACCCTGAAAATAGGTATTACAAACTGACTTATGATATGAGCAAACCGATTAGTTTAAGAAAATGTCAGAACTGAAGCTTGATGATTCAATTGAATGATTCCAATATCTATGTAAAGACTACAGAGAACAAGAATAGCATGAACGATGTAGGTGAATACACAGGTGTCACACACAAGTATATGAAATGCAATATGTATAGATGTGTTCATGAAACATGAATATGATATGAAATATGAAACTAATAGAAACATGAACATGAACATGAAAGGCAATATCATGAACACATAATGTGGTGTTAAGAATGCCCTTAATTATTCTATGTGAATAAAAACAGATTATATAATGATTATTATCACATAACTAAAAGATAAGATAAATTAATGATATGAAATACATTTAAGGAATAAGTGATAGCCAATTAAGAGGCTATGAATAGATATGACCAGTAGATCTAGCATAAATGATAAGGGAAGACATCGTGATTAAGATAAGTTATTTCTGAAGACATATGATATGACTACCTAGGACCCATGAATGAATGAGTGGACATTCCGATCAGTTTCAAGACCCGCCAGTGCTACAACACTTCATACGCGGGGCGCACACGCGCTCTCATCCGTGCTTCGGCACTCCCGCTTAAAGCACGCATCTCTCGTTACGGGCAGCACATTCTCGAATAGTGCTTCTAGATCTCTCGCTACGGTTAATAAGACTCGTTAATGCCAGCAAGCACCCACAAGACCCAAGATAATCATATACAAAAGTACATGAATAAGACCCAAAGATGCTTAGCATACTCCGTACCTCATCAGCCCTTAGTACCACATACGCCCGATTTGTATAACAAAGTCATGAAACATGTAAAAAGGAGACGAATCAAATACCTTGACATGAATATGTATAAGTCTGAATATGATTATGATATACACCTATAAATCCATTTGTTTTGGATATGTTCTTAATCTGTATGAATTTGGTATATGTATTTGATGTGATCTGTACCTATTACGGGCTATTGTCCGTATCTGTATAAGTCCGATCTGACCTTGTATGTATTTGATATGATTTTGATATGTTCCGACTTATAGTACCTAATGTACCTTTTGTATAATAAATAAGTTCCATTACAAGTATAAGATCCGAAATACAAGAGTAATCTCCGTAATGCAAGTATAAGATCCGTGAAGACAAGTATATGCCTCGTGAATACAAGTATATGATCCAAATACAAGAATAAGCCCGTGAATACAAGTATACCAGAAGACAAGAAGTGTTCAATACAAGTATAAGATCCTCAAGAGTTATATATGTCTATAATACAAGTATAAGATCCGAAATACAAGAATAAGCTTCGTAATACCAGTATAAGATCTGAAATACAAGTATAAGCTCTATAACACAAGTATAAGATCTGTAAGACAAGCATATGCTTCGTAATTCAAGTATAAGATCCGAAATACAAGAACAAGTCTGCACAAGTATATGTCTGTAATACAAGTATAAGACTAAATACAGAAGCAAAGCCAGAATACAAGTATAAGATCCAGATTACAAGAATAAGCTTCAGATACAAAGTATAAGATTCAAGCATATGATATGTCTGGGAAGATAAAGTATAAGACACACAAGATAAGTATAGCTCTGTAGTAATTTACTGCACCTCAAGAAGGTCTAAGCTCCGTGAACTCCTAAGAGAGATCCGATAAGGCTTAGTCTCCATGGTCCGAGCATATAGTCCTGGCGAGATCAGAATAAGAACAAAGCAAGTTATAGTGTTCAGGGACATGAGCAGTTAAATACTTGGATAGTCGAATAATAGATATTTCTCGGCTCCAAGCGTGGCACTGGGGTTTGCATTTATGTTGCCGAGGGCTGAGGCAAAGATGCAATACATCCCACTGGCGAGATAGGCAAATATATCTCGAGAAAGAATATCTTGTAGGAAAGATCAACCCACCAACATAACTCATATAAATACTTCAATAAAGCCTTAATTGAATTGACATCTATCCAATGTGGTAGGAGACGGTAAAAACCCCAGTTTCAAAGATCAATATAATTCATACTAATTTTAGCTGTTATTCCAAGAATTTAGTCGTGATTCGGCTTTAGGATTAGGATCCAAATATTGCCTAAGTCATTTAAACTGGTAGCTCAAACAAGCTTCTTCTCGAGGGAATGACACTTTAATTAACCACTACACTACATCAACTCTCTGATGATATATCATATATCACCGGTTTATGCTTTCCCAATCTAATTTTAAAATGACCACTTTCAGCCTTCATCAGTTTTAAGACAAGTATCTGGGAGAAGTTTAGTGTTGATATTGCTGACAACCATGCATAGATAGTACTTTGATCACCTTACTTTTTGAAGTGTTCACCTTCGATCATTTCTTTTTTACTTTATTCTCATTATTTGTTCTCTTATCAGACTGTGCTATGATTTAGTCTCTCGTCTCTTTCCGATGATTTCAGGAAAGTATTTAGAGTGTATGCAAAGACAAGGTCACAAGGAACTGCTCCATTTGATCCTGAACCAGAGCGAAGAGAAGCCCATGTAACCCAATCTAAAATCATGTAGCATCAAGTAGACGCAGGACATATTCATGATGGGGATGAACCACAGGTGGAACAGAACGGACGTACTATAGAACGCCACCACACCCCTTCAGATAGCCTCGGAGAATCCAGATGATATATCATAGGGAGGTTTGTTTTCTACACCACAATTGAAACAAATAAACATACCATCGACCACCTATACAAGCCATCAACTTTGAGTTAAAAGGAAAGCACTCAGACAAATAATAACATCTAGTTCCATGGTTATCGATCAAGATGAACCAATGCACATTTGACCAAAGCTTATTGAGGTTTCAGATACGGTCATAATTGAGTAACAAAAGAAGTTTCGGGATCGCAGATTATTTTGTTTCATCAATCATCACTTATAATCGTTAACCGGCACCACCGTTACCCTCCAATGAGTCAGCAGAAATTTCTAAACTGCAAACTCTTCTCACCTTGAAAATAGCTTTACAAATTGGTAAGAAATTAATATTTTCAGACACCCGAGGGGGGGAGAACCCGTTGTCCTCGAAATTCATATAGACTAAACCCTCAATTTAATACACTACAAGAGTCTTACACCTCTCCTTGCTACCATGTCAAACTTGAATAAAATTGATTCAATTCAATCAAATTTGCTTTATGTTCAGGATTTAATTGGTTTACCTCTATGACACCGCAAAGTGCAATAGTCATACAAGTAGTAAATTTTGGATGTGATTCAGATATCATTCTTACTGTAGATTGACAAGAATTGGGAATCAACTGCTCCAACTACTTAAGGTCCACTATTCGACTCCAAGTGGACAGTCATGGCTCGATTTCCAGAAGATATAGTCCAGATGATGCTAATAAAGGTATAAAGGAAATTAAAATGATACCCACTAGAAATAAAGAATGTACACTGGACTCGAATCAGAGTCCCGTGAGAAATGAAATAATACTATCAAGGATATACCGTGAAACGGGTCACCCTCTCTATTAAAACGCATTACTCGTCATTATTGACGGTGATTTGTCCAAGATGCCTAATGCAATTGATTCTCCATAGAAGATATCATTAGTTAGAGGCCCCCAGCTTTTCCCTCAAAAAGACAAGATCTAACTAGTTACTTGTATTTTTCTTGACCTCTGTAAGATATGGGTATTTTTCTTTCTCAATACACCCATTTTCAGACTAAACAGATCTTGCTTCCTTCTCGGGAATGTGCAAAAACTTCTGCAACCCGAATTGATATTCTTATCCTTAAATCTGCAAGGCGCTCCTTCCCTTCCTACATTAGATTTATGCTAACACAGGGTTAGGAACTTCCCCTTAGATTAAGGTGAAATCTTTATTATTTAAATTGATAAATGCTCCCCTCTAACATCAATTATGAGTGAAAAGGGAATTTATCAAGGTGAACCTTCAGAGTTTAGTGCACTTTCAATGGTAGTCCTCATATCGCAAGTGGAATTCAAACTCTCAGAATTCTATCTCCGTGTCACAATGTAGGGCCTCCGAAATCGGAGGAATAACTACAAAGGTATTAGGCACCACAATAGAACTGCACTCGATCAAGGAACAACATCAATCAAATAAATTTCCAATTCAAGCACTTCTTTTCTAAATTATGTAAAAGACTGTGGAACTAATCTGTAAATCCAACTAGTGAAGTTGCGTTCTAAATACTACATCACATCCGACAATCGATCATTGATCAAGTGCACCCACTGTAATTATAATAAACTGAGAAGAAATCACTCCGAAATTGTTCAGACCTGCGCGAATTTTAAAGCAAAGAATCAGAGAAAAAAATCATAAATTAAATCGCTTCAACTTGCACAAATAATGTTCGCATCTTAAAGAAAAGAAAAGAAAGAAAGAAAGAAAATCTATTCAAAAATATACGAATCCTTCCTTCTCTGCTCTTCGGTTTTTAAAACTCAAAGCTACTTTATTAAATCATAAAGACTATTTATAATTGTCAAAAAATGGGCCTGATTCACAAGCTCCAGGTGGATTTCCTAAAAGAAGGCCCAGTATGTTGCTTCAGGTCATGACCTCAAAATGGAGTCACGACTCGGATTCTCTCATCCTATGATCGTTCAAACATGACTTGACATCTCCACGCCACTAGACTTTTGGTAAAACGCTGATTAGTGGTCACAATATCAATTAAAGTAGCGATTTTGTTGACTCAGTTGTTTACAAGAGTTGATGTCGCGACCATAGTCTCATCGCCGGACTGCGCTTTTTGCTTTTATGTGTCGCTTTCCTCGCGTCATGGACTTCAATATCAAGTCACCACCACATTTTCATGTTACCACTTCAGCTTCGGTCGTGACTCCTTTTTCGGTTGCGAATTCTTTGCTTATGGTTCTCTGTCTCACACGCCTCCCAGCTGAAGCCCACCAAAACCAGGTTGCAAATCAATTAGCATTTTTGCCTTTCCTTCGTCGCAACCCCACCTCGGGCCGTAACCATTTTCTTTGTTCCAGCCTCTATTCCAGGTCGTGACCTCAATAATTGGTCACGACCATGGCTGCTTTTCTAAGTTGGTTTCCGTCCCATGAAGAATGTAGTTACACTTAATTTGGTCATTAATACTGTGTCACCTCCTTTGAGGTATTTGACTAATAGATTGGTAGCAACTTCAATTTTCTTGATAGGGACTTCGTTGGCTCAACTTCATGTCGCGACCTCAATAATTGGTCGCAACCTCCCTTTGGTTCTTCAATTCACGTTTAGTCGCAACCTCAAAATCACCATGTGGATATCTCCGGCTTCGCTTTCATGTCGCCATCCAGTGCCACGCCAGGACTTCGAGTTGAGTCTTCCACTAAGAACCAATTGCAACCCCGCTTTCCGCAAAGACCCGCTGTGGCTTCATCAATAGATCAACGTCGGCAGATCTTGTCAATGTTGGCGCACTGCTACGCCATTCGACGTCATGACTAAATCGGTGCTGCCACCTTCGATTCTTCCTTGAGTGTTCTTTCCTGCTCAACATCTTTTCCCTTGGTCTTAACGCTCATTGCAAGGTAAGCTTGATATTTCGGGCTATGAATCACTTTCTTGTCGCGACTTAGCTTGATGCGGCCCTTTCTCTCTCACTCACGACTAGTCTTGGTGGTGTCGTGACCTGCAAATAACTGAACTGAGGAGTTCCTTGTCATGACTTCATTTCTCGCCATACCTCATCCCCGCTATTAGACCTGGTTTTCAAGCCTCTTGTCGTAAGCTTTTTAATTCTACCGCAAATTAAATTTGAGTAAAATATTCATGTTCTACAGAATCAAAGATTATATTGTCATATAAATCATAAAAATGGATTAAAAATTCAATGAGTTTTTGAATCATCAAATTCCCCCAAACATAAAATTTTTCTTATCCCCAAGCAAAGAAAAGAAAGAATTGTTTGTCCTCAAACAATTGAGCCTTATTTTTTATATGACATTTTTCATTTAAACCATGCTCTTCTTATTCCACCATTTGACTTGAACAAGAAGGTTGTAGTATTACCTCAAATTAAGTTATTAATTGAGAGAAAGGGAATGTCTTCAACCTTAATCACAACAAACCACTAATTTTCATGTGTAAAATGCATCACCATTAACCTTATTATGTGAGTGTGGTGTCTCTTCCTATCTATCTTTTAGAATTATTAGATTCTTTCTGAAATCTCCTTTCGGAATAGTTTAAGTCCTATAGGCTTGTTTTCATATTGATCTCCACTAATGTAGTAAACTCAACCTTCAAGATCAAAAAGGTCTTTTCTGTGTTTGTGGGGCTGGTTAGAGCTGGGTAACTGTGGATTGTTGGGTTTTTCTGTCAAATTTACCCAAGATTACTCTTCACACTTCCTATTTTCTGCTTTCTCATTCTCTTTTATCAAAAAATCAATTTCCAAAACCCCTAACTTATGTTGGTACATCTGTGATCACTCAACATTCCTTTTAATGAACTTTCTTCTTTCATTTTCTCACAAAGTTTAAGAAATTGTGCAAGGTCTGTCCCTCTTAAGCCAATTTTCTTAGCGAGCTTTGGGTTAGTAGCTCCCATACTAGTTATATTAGGATAATAGTTGAAACACCAACTTAATACAACTCAAGGAAGGAAGCAAGACAAGACTAATTTCCTTTAATACTTTGTTGTTTCAGCCTTTTCTATATTCTCATATATCACTTGATATCTCATTTCATTTCCCCTCTCTCATCTTTTCAAAGAGTGTAAGATGTCTTAAACTTGTTTATTTTCTTGCTTTTAACTCCGATCTTATAGTATTCCTCAAACTCAGTATTCTTTCAGATGAGATTTTAAGGGGGAATTATTTTATTTCTGCAAGTTATTTGAAGAAATTAGGCTTTAGGCTCAATCATGGAACTTAGAGTAAGAAAGTTTTCTTGCATATAATATTAGTTTGAAAAGGTGCAACTTCAAAGATGGCTCTACCATTTCTTGTTAGTTGTTTTGCCTAGATTTCGCCTCAACGTAATAATCTAAATGTTTCTAGACCTTATGCTTTGAGTTTGATCATTCTGCAGATGTCTTATTCCTCTTAAAGTGCTAAGGATTTAATTATGCATAGCTTCTTCTGGATTATTTGTTTTTGACTTAGTTGTTTTGCAACAAAAAAAATTCAATCATTTTATTCGCTTCTTCAATTGTATTTTTCCCGATTCTTCATAATGAACTGATTCAACTAATACCTTAACTTCTTATTTAGGTTCCATGACTTATGCTCTAAACTTTTCTAAAACCTTGTTCGGACTCTTAATTATTGTTTGTCAAGCATTTTACAATTTAAGCTTAAATGTCTAACTCCTTTCTCTTAGTAACATCAGCGTAATGACACTGGCCACACAATCCAATCAATTCAGTCCATGAACATTTCCTTACATCACCACCTTTAGGTCCCACTCCAAACAATTCACCTAACAACAATATTCAAATTGCAGCATTATTCAAAACAGAAAAACCAATTATTAGCAATTAACTATGATCACTTATGCAACACACAAAACACTTTCAGTAAAAAAAAAATAGTTATTAATACTGAGAAAAGATGACAATCAAAGAGATTACAAAAGAGTTATTATTTCCTTCTTTTATAGGCCTTGGGAGGTATATGATGTTGGGAGCATCTATATCAAGGCTAGATAGACTAGGATCAAATTTTGGAAAGGTCATCTATGATATTTTTTTCTCATAAGCAGGGGGTTTTTCCTTTCCTAAGTACATATGCATGTTTGGTTCAACCCGATCGTAGTGATCAGAGTTTTCGGCTTGTCCTTCATCTTATTAACTGCCCTTCCACATGATACACTGCATAGCCTGATAAGTTCTCGCTGGATCAAGTCTAAGCTCAAGCTAGTATCTTTCTATAGGCATCATTGTTCAAGATGTTGATCTCTCCTTCATCAACTTCCCAACTCTTTTGAACTCGCTTCCTTGTACAGATATTTAAAGGCCTCTCGTTTTCTTTAGCATATTCCCTTCCATCTCTTTCTTTCTTAGTAATGCAAGTGGCTTCGCATCTCTTGAATTTACTTATTGCAAAAATGCTTCCAAATTTGCCTTCATCTTCTCTTATTTATTTTTTCTTCTCTTTTAATCTTTCCTTCCATTCTTTCCTTGTTTCAAATTATGCTCCCACATTTGTTCTTTCCTTCTAAATTCAACCTCTAGGAATTCCTCCCTAATTTTCTATTGTTTCTCCCATTTTTGCTCCCTCTCCTCCATGTCCTTCTTCATGGATCTAAGCATGTCCATTGTTTCACAAATTTCTTCTCCTTCCTCTGATCCTCCGCTGTCAAAAATGCTCTTCCTCCGGGTGAATGGGGCCGCAAGGGATTCATCCTGAGAGGTATTTCCTCTGCCACTGTTGGAGGAATGTCTTCTGGAATTGCTTCCATTTCTCTTGAGACATTCTCCTTGGCAGGCTCTGTTTCCACTTCCATTATCCCCCTCTGCTTTTTGCATCTGGGCCCCCTTATTACCCTAGTTAGGGTTAGAGGGGAGACCCAAGGGCATCTTTCTTCTTCCTCCCACACCCCTTCAATTTCGCCAAGATACGCTCCGTGATGGTGGTCGGGCATCAGCCCTCATGTTAGTGGTAGCCCTTGATATCAATGCCCCCACATTCATCCTGAACCTTTAATGTATGGAGAATCATGGCCTCTTGCTCATTCACTGAGCATAGGTGCTTTGTTGGGATGATGACCAAGTTAGTGAGCAAAAGGTTTACAGTACTTGGCTTCTTCGTGAGGGACTTCAGTTTCACATAACATGGGGTTCTTTGTCACTTCCACTTTCCCTGCTCAAAGAGTCAACAAGTTCACCTATCGAGTTCAGGGTTGTCAACCTTTTAATTTCCACCCATGCTTGAGGTCCTAATCTTGAACATCTCGCTGATTCTTGCAGTCCACTGAAACCTGCACTCTCTCACAAAAAAACCCATCGTCATCCTCTCATCTCCACCATATTTTGCGTGAGAATTTTGCCACAAAGAGCTGAAACCCAGTGCTGTGCTCACGTAATAGTCTCATCCTCTTCTCTATTAATTTACAAATGGAAAATCGCGCCCAAAACCCCTTTTCCTATGGGTTCTTGTTTCGGCTAGTCGATTGCTCCACAAATCTCGAAGCCTGCAGAGATGAACTCCTTCTCATCCCCGCCCTTCCTTTGTCGTGCTCTGCAGCCTCCTTTCTTAGTAGCCCCAAGTAGCTGGGTTTTTGGTTCAACACCGTTATTTGTGTTAAGGTTCTAGATGAACTCTTCCTTCATTTAGACACACTACACGCATCACCTCATTGATCATTTCATTAAGATCTTGAGTATCATTCGACTACTACACAGAGTGAAAATTTTAGCTGCAACTAGTCTCAGACTTTGGGTTTAGGGTCGCAGATTCATGGCAGAACGAGAAGCAGAATAATAGGGAATGAAGTAGAGATGAATACTTTTGGTCACACTTGTTTTGGTGTGAGTTAAAGGTTATGATTGCTAAACGTGGGAGGTTGCAACATTAAATTCCTGAGTCACCACACTAATGGTTTTCAATAAATGCTGTCTTAATGCCATAATAATCAAATTAGTGTTTAAACCCAAATTTTAAGATTTGGACAATTTTTTGGTTGCGACCTGAACTGGGCTATTTACACCTAAGAATTAATGTTGCGACCTAAAAACTTATTTTTGTCCAGAAATCTATGTTACGACTTGAAATTTTCTTATCCTAAATTTATCAATTTCCACCCTGGTCGCAACCTAGATAGTCTGTCGCGACCAAGAAAATTTCCTGCTCTATAGCTGAATTCCAACCTCTCTTTGAAATGAACAACTCAAAACAAGTACAATTCATCCTTGGCATTCAGATATTCATCAAATCAATTCGATAATGCAATCAAATCTTAAAATTTGATTAAAAATTAAAAATTCCCCCAAACTTCAATCATACTAATGCAACAATAAGATTAACTGATAGAAGAGTAAGGCCCCACCATTTCACCCTTTTCTTTCGTAAAGGATCGATGCTCTAATGAGCTTCCTTCTTGTATACACTTTCATTCCTGCAAGGAACATAATGAATGAAAGCAACAATAATCACAAGTTTCAAAATCAAACTAAAAAAATTTATTAATGTAAATCAAGACTTAAAACAAACTCAGAATGTAAGTCATCACAAAGTCAAGCCAGCTTTTGAGAGTCATAGTCGGATCTCAGCCATAACAAATCTCCTTGTTTCTTCAAATTTTCTCACTCAAAACTAGGAATCACTTGCAACTGAATCCCTTCCAAGGTAGTGATTCAACTTGACCATTGACTGAATCTCCTCTATTATTGGTTCTCAATGTCATTGTTCCAAGGTCGTGATTTGGATACTACTGAGAGATGGTCCACCCATTTTGATATTTCTTCCCAGAAGAGCCAATTATAATACAGACTCTGACTTTGTTGAATCTTCCAAAACTTTCTGTCATGTCATTGTTGTCTCAAATTATGGCATTATCATAGGCTTCATTCCTCACTTCTTCCAATTCATTCACTGAGAGCTCTTTCTTTAGTAGCCTTAAGTCACCAGCTTCTTAATGGCCCATGCTTGTATTCAACTAAGAGGAAGGTGATAGGTTTACCAAAGACAATTTTGTATGGGACATTCCAATGGGAGCTTTGCAGCAATCCCGTATGCCCAAAGTATTATCAAGCTTCGGGAGACCAATTCCTTCGCTGGAGCTTACAATGCTTAAGAATTTTTATCTCCCTATTAAATTCACTACCATTTGTTTCCGAGGGATGATAAGCCAAGCTCATACGCGCTTGACTTGCACATCCGCCCATGAGTTTATCAAAACCTGTATTTTGCAAAGTGGCTTCTCCATCACCGATATGCTCTGTAAAAACAACTGCTTAAATATTCCTTACAAAATCCTACAACCGTGATATACTGTCGGGACAAGCTGCTGCCTCAACCTATTTGGATACATAATCCATAGCTAGGAGTATGTATAAATTTCCAAATAAAGGTGGAAAATGGCCCATAAAGTCTATTCCCCAAACATCAAATAGTTGCACCACTGTGATACCTTGCAAGTATTTTCCTCTGCCTTTTGCTAATATTTCCATCTTTGCATCACAAAGTTTCACCCATTCAAAACAATCCTGAAAATAGTAGGCCAATAAAAGCCCGATTGGGAGAATTTTAGGTCATAGTTCCCAGTGTTCCTCCATATGGTGATGCATGACATTCATAAGATCTGCCTTGTTCACTCTTATGGTACACACTCAGATTATCAGTCAGCCTTCTTAAACAATAGGATCATCCCAAATGTAAACCCGCCGTCGGGCCCCACTTTTTCTGCGCAGCCGAGCCGAAAAAAGTACAACCCCCACATGCTAAGAAGTTCACAATGTCGCGACACCAAGGTGATGGAGGACAATTGGAATACCTGCTCATCCTGAAAATGTTCGCTATTTCCTTCTTTCTTTATTAAAGAGGTTTCTCAACCTTACTGCAATCGCCATTTGTCAGCCACAACCCTTCTTGTCTTTGATCTCTAGTATCAAATTCCTGAATAATATATCACTGACTGTTCCTTGGCTTTGCTTTTCGCCATCAGATTATGAATGCAAAGATGATCAAGATATACCACATGACCATTATGGCCTAAAATTTCACATGTAAATACTATGGTCAACATCTCCTTTTCAAAAGAGTTGAGTAATTCTAAGTTTCATCAAGAAATGTTTAAATACAGCATATGGCCCTAAACACCTTGTCGCCTTCTGTCCTTAACATACCTCCTATCAGATAAATACCAAGATCACACATGATTTCAAATTCCTTGTTCCAGTCTGGTTTTTCCATGATAGGAGCTTCAACCAATCTTGATCCGATCTCTTCAAAAGACCTCTTACAGGACTCATCAAACTTAAACTTGGCATCCTTTTCCAAAGAATCTTATAATTCATTTTTAGCAATTTTAGAGTAGTCTCATAAATCTTCATAGAACTAACATGTCCTGCAAACTTTATTCTTTGACTATCGTTGGTGGAATAAGATTTTTATAATTGAAACTCTTGCCTCGGCCCATCAAAATTTACCCGCAGAAGTCATGCCTAAGGACAATGCCTTTGTTACCATAAAATGACATTTTTCCCACCCAGGCTAGATTCACCCCTGCACTGTGACAATGTCCCGATTATGCAGCCAATTTTCAAAACTGGATCCATATACTATGAAATCATCCATGAAGATCTCCATAACTTCCTCTGCTAAATCTGAGAACATGGACATCATGCACCTTTGGAATGTAGCAGGAGCATTACATAAACCAAATGGCATTCTTCTAAAAGGAAAAGTACCAAATGGGCAAGTCAAAGTGGCTTTCTTCTCGTCCTCGTGCAATGGTAATTTGCCATATCCGCATCCATCAAGAAAACATAAGTGAGGATGTCCTACTAACCTATCCAACATCTAATCAATGAAAGGCAGGGGAAAATGGTCATTTCTGGCTGTAGTATTCAGGTTCCTATAATCTATGCACACCCTCCATCCTGTCACAGTTCTTGTAAGAATCAATTCATTCTTCATTTCCGGATCACAAGAACCACCCTCTTGGGAACCATGACTGGGCTCACCCAAGAGCCGTCCCTGATATTGCATATAAACCCATTCAACCATTTCAACACCTCCTTTCCGACAAATATCTTTCATCACAGGATTTAGCTCTAGTGTTCAATAAGTCTGATCCTCATTCAGCAATACCTTGTGCATGCAAATGGAGGGACTGATACCTTTAGATCCTTAATTGACCAAGCAATAGCTTCCTCATACTTCCTTAGAATTTACAATAAATCTTTTTGTTTTTTCACCTTCGTACCTAATGCAAATTGATATGATTATCGTTTTCCTCTTTTCCGTTTAAAGAAAGCATATTTCAAATGATCAAGAATTTTTTCAATATTAACCCTGTACTTAGTCTCTTTGCTCAATAGCTTTTTGTTCCTTGCTGCTTACATGTTCTTAACTGTTCTCATTCAAACTAACTTCTTTGTTTTGCAACTGAAGGCAACAATCTTCATAATCAATATTCTCAAGATACTGGAACGATCTCACTTGCTGAATGTTGAAGATTACACCGAATTCAGCTTTAACACCGACAGATAATTGAGCTCATAATGATACAAATCTTGCACCAACATCCGGGTTGGTTCCAAGCTTTGTGCCAAGGTTAAAGTGCACCTGCCTACTTCCTACCCCATGTCGCCACCTTTGCACATCTATCAAGGCACCTGGGCTAAGAAGGTCTTCCCAAGCAATAGAGGAACTTTGGTATCTCTTCCATTTTTGTCACACCCCGATTCCCGTTCGACCTAATGATGATCCCTAACCACCATGCCAGACTAAATAGACTCATTGATTTGTTTCTTTATCAAAGCTTCACTGTACTGCGGTATACAAACAATTCAGAATAACAAAAATCACACAGATAAAAGAACCGCCACCGGAGTGGTGTCCATCAAAACGACATATCGAGTCCCACGCATTTATACAAACACTTATACTTTATATGTGTCTAATACAAACATCGAGATCAAGAAGGTATGATGTGGTGAGCACCATCTCCGAGATGACCCGCATCGTCGCCAGGAATGGCCCGCCTCTTGCCTCCTTCTTCAGTACCTGGATCACTCTGATTGAACACCCGTACAAGCTTAATCGCCAGGAACATAAGCATGGACAACCACTCAATGGTGATCACCAGCTATAAGAGAATACATTTCCTCATAATTGTATACATTTATATAACTTTATTACTTATCATCTTTTACATTACTATCAGGATGTCAATCTTTCCTGCTACATGTTCCCATGTCTTTGACATATCTTCTATCTATACTTTATTGCACTCTGTTTTACTTGCGTATTCCATATTCATTCTATAAATGATGATTTTCATATCCTATCATTACTTTTGTATATTATTACATATGAATACCATTTTTCTTATGTTGTGCAGGTTATCCCTGCTTTTACTTCATGTAAGGGTTTATATCAATGTTATAGCTGCACCATCATAGTATCATATACTTTCTTATACTAATTATTGCCATATACTTTATTTTGTAAGCTTAGCCTCGACTTATAGAATCATTCATGAGAATCAAAGGGAACCTCGTCCTCGTTTGTCACACAAGAGCAATGTGATTTTCAAATTTTTAACGGTATGATCACTTTGACTATGAATTGGACATTCACTGTTGATTTTATAGGGAACTGGGCCCCGGTTTGGTCATCAGGTAGCAATGTGACTTCTCACAATTTCAGACATTTTCATTACTATACTTTCATTTATATTCTTGCATTCCTATATTTTCATCTTAAATTTCATATATACTATACTATCCTCTTATGATTTTCCTATAATTATACTTTTCATATGCTTTTCATACCAGACTTTCTCATATGCTTCTTTCATATACTTCATATCTATCATATGATTTCTCATGTCACTGACACTTCATTCTTCGTAATTGTATACTCGTCATTTTCTTTACAAGCTACGTCCGCATAAACCTTGTGTTTTATTAAATAAATAATCTGTATAAAATTGAAGGTACTATCACCTATATTTCCAGACAAGGATTCTCTATCTGATATACCCGAAGGTATCATCATTGTATGAGACTGTGACCTATGCCATGTAATATGTGACCCAAACGCTATATGTCTGGAAGGTATCATCACCGTATGAGACAAAGGACTCAGTGCCAATAAATGCATCCAAACGTGGACTATGTCGCCAACCCAAACGGGCCTCAATATTTGTAAACTCCGTATGTCAGAGTAATCAGGTCCCTATAGGCATGCTTATCTATCCTTCTACCAGGTTCTAAGCAAACAATCCATGTATATTTTATGTTCAGTACATATCTCATATTCCCGAATAATCATGGTCATCCAGTAATCATATGCAATATGTACAATCATTTATTTGTATCTTTTCATTTTTCATATCTCATTAGATGCATGAATAACTATGATTATCATGTCTGCTTATTGTTTTTCCTTATTTCTGGACCTAATCTGAGTTCTACTTTTATCATACTATGTATGGCTGGATTCTTGACTCAATAGGCTTTCCATAGAGTCTAAAAACACCCGAAACGGAGTTCGGAATAAGAAGTTATGACCTTCCGAAGTTTGAGGTCACACGTAGTCACACCCAACCGATTCGAGCTAACCTGGCCGAGCTGAGCTGACCTAGTTGAGCTCACCTACTGCCCTCCACAGGCACATGAATGGATTCTTGGCTCAATGGGCATTCCTTAGAGTCCAATAACACTCAAAATGAAGTTCCTGACGGTTAGCATGACCTTCAGTCGAGGTCACACGAGTCAAACCCAAATGAAATGACCAGCTTTTACCGAAAGCTGATTCCAACCTGGACGAGCTCAGATGACCCGTCTAAGATCACCTATTTTCCTCCACATGCATATTAATGGCTTCTTGACTCAATGGGCTTTCCATAGAGTCTAAGAACACCCAAAACGGAGTTCGACAAGAAGTTAGTGACCTAAGTCGAGGTCATTTAGTCAAACCCAAATGAGCTTCACCTGCCTTGGCCGAGCTGACCCCTGACCTGTCTAAGCCTGTCTATTGTCCCCTCCACAGCATATGAATGGCTTCTGACTCAATGGCTTTCCATAGAGTCCAAGAAATCACCTGAAATGGAGTCTCTGGACGAAGAAGTTATGACCTTTCCTAAGTCGAGGTCATACGTAGGTCAAACCCAAATGAGCCGACCCGACACTTGGCCGGAGCTGACTGACCGCTGAGCTCGCCTGACACCTACTGTCCTCCACAAACATATGAATGGAATATTGACTAAATGGGATTTCCATAGAGTCCAAGAACACCCGAAACGGAGTTCGGAAAAAGAAGTTATGACCTTCCGAAGTTTGAGGTCACATGTATTCAAACCCAGCCAAGTTTACCTGACTTGACCGAGTTGACTTGACCTCAGTAAAAGGACCATAACTTGGTTTATAGAGGTTCGAATTGAGAACTTTCAAGACTGTCATTAACGGGTATAAATTCAGCCATGAAGCGCCTCGTGACTAATTCGAAAAATTGTCCTAAAATAGTTCACAACAAAATCCAAAGATGCATTTTCCAACTGCCTTGGAACCAAACCTACTGATATCGACCTTCAAAACCCAATTCCGAACCCGTCCGAAACAAACTCCCAATTTAAACTCAATCCCATGGTTAAAGCAACCATTACCGCCATTTACAACCCTTAGATTAAGAGGAACCAGTGTAGGAGAAAACCATACTTCTTTTTGTTTTTGGCACCTACTCGTAGCTCTCGTCGAATAGATCAACTTTAATTCTCGAACTAATGACTTCTGACCGTCGAAACACTGGGAATCGGAGAGTGCACGACCGCCTCTCTCCTTTTTCCTTTCTTTCCCCTTTTTCCTTCTTTCCTACGCATGAATTTTTTTTTCTTCTCTTTGGTTTTTCTCCATTTCTTTTCTTTTTTCTTTTCTTTTCATTTTTCTTCTTTTCTCTTTCTTTTCCTTTTCTTTCTTTTCTCTTTCCACCGACTTGTTTTTTTTTTTGTTTGATCAAACAAGAGGAAACTTTCTCTCATTTTCCTATTCCTCTCACATTTTGACTTCTCTCTCCACCTGACACATGTCCTAAGGTGAGTCATAGATCTTTTCCTTTTACTATTCATGTTCCATGTGTCAAGGGAGGATGCATTAAGCTTATTAGCCGCTACACCACATGTCTCTATGCCATGCACTCTCTAAGTTTAGCGTGGAGTCCACATGGTCATGCCATGTGGCACCATTCCATGAGTCATCCAATACCCGTGTCTCGAAATACATGAAATTCCGACTGTCTTAGAATCTAACGAAATTCAACTAGGTAGCTAGATTTCGCGAAACTATTCCAACGGTGAAGTCCGTTCCATCATCCGAGATCTAGAAAATTTCAGGTTTTCAACCTACAGTACAGCGGCAAATTTCCGTTTTGCCATTTTTCAGAAAAATTGTATTTTTCCCGAGTTTTACACCAACAGGCTTAGAGCCACAAGTCTGTTCTTTTGAAAGTGCAAGCAGGCTTAAAGCCACAAGTCTAGTCTTTTGAGATGGGGGTTACCCAAAAAATTGTAGTAAATAATGCCTCTAAAGAACACCTGAATTGTCATATGCCAAAGATTCTAAAGGAATTTTTATTGATAACCCCTTTAAAGAAAACTTTACTGAAAATACCTTTTACAGCATAACATTCCCACATTCTCGCACCGTGCCCTCTAGTTTATTAATGCTGCACGTAATCTCGACACCCATCACTTTACAATCACATATGGCCCTTCCCACTTAATGAATTTGCCAACCTCCTGCTCACCACAGAGCCACAACTCTTCTCAAGACTAAATTCGAATTTAATGCACACTCGCCATGAATGTTTGGGATAAGTTTTCATCCTTTGTTGGTAAGATGTTATACGTATAACAGCTGCTTCTCAAAGCTCGTTTGCCATATCTAGGTCCTTGGAGATGGCTTTAGTGTTAGCCGTTCCAGGAACCTCAGCTCTAAGTGTGGGCATCCCGATTTCTATAGGAATAATGGTCTCCATACCATAGGTGAGGGTAAATGGTGAAACACCAGTCAGCTTCCAGCTAGTTGTTCTATAAGCCCAAAGGACTCCCGATAACTCGTCCACCCATTTTCCCCTAGCCGAATGCAGACGCTTTTTCAAAGCCATGAAGAGAGTTTTGTTGGATGCTTTCGCTTGGCCATTGCTCTATGAGTACCGCAGGGTTGAGTACAAGCTTTTTATTTTCAGCTCATGGTAGAAGTTTATGTATACTTTCATTGCCAAATCATGGTTCATTATCGCTTATGATCGATTGAGGTATTCCAAACTGGTACAATATTCTTCCACACAAACTAGGTGATGTCATTGTCTTTGATGGAAGTGAAGGCTTCAGCTTCTATCCATTTGCTAAAGCAGTATGTGGCAACCAACAACAACTTTTTTTTAGCTGGGGCAGTGTAAAAACCCGAGAAAATTCAATTTTTTGAGAAAGGATAAAACGGTAATTTCGGTGGGAAAATCTGAAATTTTTCTAGATCTCAGATGACGAAACGGACTTCAATGTGGGAATCGTCTCGCAAAATATAGCTACCCCATCGAATTTCGTCGAATTCTGAGATAGTCGGAATTTCATGTTTTTCGAGGCACCGAGGGTAGTACAGGGACACTTGGCACGTGTAGAGTGTGGCTCACACTGAGCCACTTGCCAAGTGGAGAACCAGTCAAGCAAGAGCTCAAGTGGGGCCCATATGAGACATGTGTCACCACATGATTGGATGGAAATCCAAAGTAAATGGATAAATGGATAAGGGTAATCCAAGAGAGCCAATAAGGGGATGACACATAGCAAGAGAGGACATCCCACTTGACTTTAGACCAAACAATTTGGTAGGAAGAGAGAAAAAAATGAAGAAAGGGAAAAGGGAGAGAAGAAGAAAGTAGAGAGAGAAGCTCTACCTTCTCCCTAGATTTTTCGACAATCGGACCGTCGATTTCCGGCGAAGCAAGAGGGTAAGTCCTTCCTCGCAACAAGAGCTACAAGTAGAGATCGGAAACGGAGAGTTTTGACAAACTTCAAGAGGTAGTTCTTCTCCTACTTTGGTTATTTTCTATCTTAAGTGTTGTGTGGTTGTGTCTTGCCCCAAGGGGGATGTTTGGTTGCATTTTGAACTATGGGAAGTTACCCTAGTTTGATTCTACGCATTAGCTGGACTTTAGGACTGGTTTTCGGGTAGAAAATAAAGGGAATTTAGCCACGTGTCCTTCGTGTAATCAGAACACACACATTTGAATTCATGTTGGGATTTAAATACTAATAACCTCTCAGCTGCACCCACACCTTAACGGCCCGAGTGGCAAGTCCGTCCGGCGAGGTTTACACTGTGCTCACTTCGCCTGTATTGTTCACCAGGTTTGTCCGGCTAGGCTCGTCTCGACCAAGGTTATCCGACTGGGTTGTCCGCCAGGCTTGTCCGACCTGTGGCTGTCCTCTACTGGTCCGTCCTACTAGGTGAAAGTCTATCCTGCTAGGTCTGACTATTCATATGAGGCCTCTAACTTTAAATGACCATAACTTCTTCTTTCGAACTCCGTTTCGAGTGTTCTTAGAATCTATGGAAAGCCCATTGAGTCAAGATTCTAGCCATGTGCCTGTGGAGAATAGTAGGTGATCATAACTTTTCTGAAATCTATGTTTTACATCAAGTATGCAAAGTTACTGTCAGGTCAATGGGAATAGCTGGTTTTGAGCACACCATTGTACGGTAATATGTCAGAATATTGTGGCCTGGGGTAGGAATTGCATGAGTTAAATTTTCTTAAGGAATGTATGACATTATTTGTTTAGTCATGGATTGATGGATGCTAATATTTCGATACGATATATGTTTGTATGGTAATTGACATGAAGTACAACTAATGAGAATGGTTCGTGAAGCAGCATCATACATGTAACACGGTGAAATCAAGAAGGGTATTACCAGATTCCATATGCATAAGAACATCGTCGATTCAAGTGCGTGGTGTATAGAAACTCGTTAATTCACCATTCTGGAAGTAATGTGTATTGAGCTCAAAACCTGGAGCAGCATCCAATCGAGACTCACAATGGTATAAAATGAAAAAATGAAAAAAAATTATATATATATATATATATATATATATATATATATATATATATATATATATATATATATATATATATATATATATATACATGTGTCAAGTATAAGAGACGGGGTAGATCTCGCCCTTGTGGTGAAAGACCTAATCTATCAGGCTAGGATATGACTATCGCTGAGTCTCAAAATGCTGAGCAAGTATGCCCCGCGATGCTCTAAAAACTGCGTGGCCTACAAATGAATAAACACACGATTTGATCGCATCAAATGAACATCAGTTTGTCCATGGTTAGCAGGTTTTAAAACAAAAGCTTTGCTTGAAAAGGTCATTAGGTGAAACACTAATGACTGTGTTTTCACACTTGGCATTTGCATGTGCGTAGGAGTCATGAGGACTCCTGGACATGGTATACGCGCGAGTCACATTCTCAATCTACAGACGATATTCGAGTAGAGTCTTGGCCATTTTTACTTGAATGCGGTGTTTGCCATTGTATTTTGCAGCACTTAGGTGGGAGAACCCTCAGAGATTATCACTACTAGGCTTTGCTCACCCGGGGCCGTGGATCCCCTTCGGTGCATGTGTCCAAAAGCAGCTAACAATCACAACGTGATGAGAGAGCCGACAAGGCTTTGTATTGTTTTGTTTTTGTTTTGTGCTATATTCAAGTATAACCAAAATATGTACCCCTCTTTGGTATCAAGGGGACTGTAAAGAGACTGTGATTATAGTCTATCATATATTTTTGTATATCAGGAATTGGGAGTGCAAGAATGGGTCTCAGATACGAGACATGTGAGTGGGTGATATTGGGGACACCCGATATCCATACCAGTCGACAAGTTTGTCAACAGACCCCGTGATAGGGGTGTCACAGGCAGAGGTAAAGGTGGCAACTATATCAATTCCCCATTAAGCAAAGGGCCAAGGGCTTGTAATGTGAGGTTAGGTTCCTGAAATGGCACTTGATACGGAGCTCGTTGTTAGCAAAGGTCACACTTCGACATAAAGATTTGCTCTCATGGTTGTTCTGCACACCCTTACGAATGGGCCCCATGAGCAAAGTTCTTCCACCTCAGTGGTTCTTGCACACCTCGCGAAGTTCTGCTTAGTATATATCAGCTTCGCTAGGGTATGAGACATTTAAGATACGCACCTACCCAGAGACCCTCAGGCAACCTGGTCCGCTTATTAAGGAATGGCACTCACTGACCTCGACCTCTGGCTTCATGGTTACCTCAGCAGCCTTCAGACTCAAATAATGCAATATGTGGTCAGCTTCATATGAGCCCGATTCCCATCTAACTTACTCGATCCATTGTAATGTGACGATGCTTCACCAGTAGATTGGGAGGAATACAGTTCCTTTTATCTAGATGGATGTGGCTACTACTGCCAAAGAGTCCTCCCTTTCATTAGAGTCCCTTAGGATATGCTCAAGCTTCCAAGCCGTAAAATTCCCTAGTCGTTGCTTGACTAAGCCCATATACCTGGCCATACGCTGGTCTCGCGTTTCATATTCTTCGTTTACTTTCCCTACTACCAGTTGAGAACTCGCTGTATATGAGGAGTTTCTCTGATGAAACTAATTGATTGAGATCGATCCGGCCGAGTTGCTTCGGTCGTTATTGGATGATGAATACACACATTTGGTGATACTTCTAATAGAATCTAGCACATTTAAATCTGAATTTACCCACATTTGCTTCAAGAGCAGGTACTTCTAATCTCTTGTGTTTTCGAGACTGTGCGGAGTCTTTCGAGGTTTAAAGCGTAAGTGCTGGGATGTTTGGAGCTAATATGAGCGGTGTGGATGTGGGTGAAGCGATTAATGAGAATCTCGAGACCCAGTAAGCAAGGAAAGCACCGATGGACATCTTCTCTGGGGTAGAACTTAAAGTTCTCACAGGTACAACTAACTGGAAAATCATGAGTATTGAAGTTCTCTGGGGTAGAACTTAAAGTTCTACCTTCTGAATATTTGAAAATCCATGATAGTGAGGATTCTCACCAGGGTAGAACTTAAAGTTCTCTGGGTACAGCGCATGGAACTTGCGGGAATTGTCGGGAATTCAATCTAGATCTGAGGGCACTCGTCAACAAACCAAAATGGGAAAATCACATTGGAGGGGGGCTATAAAAGGAGGAGGACACAAGTAATAGAGGACGCTCTTTTAGTTTTTTAGTTCTTCACTTCTAGGGTTTAGGTTTTGGATAGAATAAGAGTTTTCTCCAGTTTTTGAGTTAGATTTTGTAGATCGGATTTGATTTCCATTCTTTTAGAAGTTTCGATTCAAGAGTTTGTAATCTTCCGGCTATAAATATTTATTACCTTTAAATCCTGGCATTCCATATTCTTCATTCTCGGTTTTACAAGTAATTGATTTCGCAGATCTTTGTTTTTATGATTAATCGTTCTTCGACTTTAATTGTTCATACAAGTTTTATGGAGTTCTAAACCCCTACTGTTGGGATCATACGGGGGAAACTCACCCCGATCAAGGTAAAATCCCTCAATTCCTCTTTTGATTTTCAATAGATTGTGTAATATTGATCCCACTTGTGTGAGTTTTAAATCCTTCGTTGGGCAAATTCTTGACAACGTGTTGAGATATTTCCGATTTTTACGTTGTGCTTGATCATAATGCCAACTAAGGGTTCGTTTTTATTGAGAACAAGTGTTTAGTATTACTCGATCATCTTTATTTTCTAAAGAGCATTTAAAGACAAATCCTCCATCGAAGACCATTTATCAATGGTTCCTAGATGAGTTTATAAAATAAGAGGTGGGACTTACCTAATCAGAAGTGAGTGGAACCCTAAAAATCCCAGTAATTGTCTTTCTAGTTTAAAACATTTAACCAATCAACTGTTCAGCCAAACAACACAACATTATAATTCTCTTTTAAATCATGCACCCAGTGAGGAATGGCTCCATTGATCAACAAAGTAGGCTAGCTCCACGAGGAGATATTGGCCTGTGGATTTCCACAGTATTACAATGCTAGATGACCATAATTCCTACGCTTGGGAATAGAATTAAGCACACTAATCAGGACGAAGCATTTTTTGGCGTCGTTGCCGGGGAGTGGCGACTAACTAAGTTGATCTGAAGAGAGCTAGAGGTAATTTGCAATTGCATTAGAAAATCACATCAGTTCTCCCATTTTTCTTTTTTATTTTTGTTTTGTTTTCAATTAGAAATCTCGAGTGGGTGTCTCTTGGAATGGAGTGAGAGTAGTGCATATCGGTTTGGGCTACTTAGCGAAACAAAATCATTAAGTAAGAACTGTATCTCCCTAGAAACCATTTGAAAAATCCATTATAAGCCAAGTGTCTCAAGATAACATATTACCTCGAGATAGACCGATCACGAGAATCGCTTGCAAGGACTTTATGAGCCTCCACAACATGGAGACAATGCTACACTTCCAACACCAATGAGAGGGGAGAAATGGTAGCCTTCAGCAAAATCAGTATAGAGTTCCCCCTGCTCCTTTGCCCAATGAAGAAAGAACCCTTCGAGAAATTCTGCAACCTCAGAGGACCATAACAAATTCTTGTATTCGCCTTCCTGATGAGGCCAATCAATTCCTGCTGAAGTCGGAAATGATCCGTCTTCTACCTGTCTACCAAGGGTTCGAATCTGAGAATCCTTACTCATTTATGAGGGATTTAGGGGATATGTCTGCTGATTGCATTCCTCTCCACCGGTTCTCCATATAATCTGTTTGGTTTTATTTCTTTCGCTTTGAAGGAGAAGGCAATCTGGTTCCATTCCTTGCACCTAATTCAATCTTTACATGGGAAAACATGCGGGCAAATTCCTCAATAAGTTTTCCTCTGCGTACGATGCCCTCATGCGAGCAATTGAACTTTTACGAAAGCCGGTGAACCCTTCAATGGCATGGGGAAAGATATAGGATCTCCTCCATGCTATCCTCGTCATGGGTTGGACGTTGGACAAATTTGGTACATATTACTTTCATCAAGGATTGTCTTTAAGTAATAAACAATACATCCAAATGATGTGTGCTTGGAGGAATTTTATGAAAGAGTGCTAGGAGGCAATTCAACTTTGACACTATAGCGAGAATGCTCGAACTTGGGAGACTAACACTTCTTTAGGCATTTCTTTAAAGTGCATACTTTTTGTTAATTAGTGGAATCGTCATAAGAGAGAATGATGAGTTGCAGCTAAAATTGCCAACTTAACAAGGAAATTAGAGAGGCTATAGAGATGAAGAAGGTGAATGAGGTAACTAGTGTGCCTCCAATTACCCTCGACACCAAATGGACCATTAGAGGCCATGCATTATATACGATGACCACACTCGACCATTAACGCCAAATCTTCCTCAAGTTAAGGGAGCCATTCAAATAGAGCAAGCCAACGCCCTTAACTATCAAGGAAACTTTCGAATTCCCCATACTACGAAACTTATAATCCCGGGTGGGAGGCAAGCATCCTAATTTTAAATTTGGAGAAATGAGGAGGACACTAACACATAAACAACCAAGGTCTTCACACTATCCCAGACCAAAGGTTTCCAAATTCCATTCCTCCATTTAAATCAAGGCCCCCAAGGATTTCAAGGAAATTCCAATCAAGGTCATTATCCACCGAACCAAGGGAATTCAAACTCACAGCCTTACCAACCTCCACATAAGAGAAGTCTGGAAGATATAGTTACACAGTTTGTACAAACCCAACAATCCACAAACACAGAACTCCGAACTGCTCTGAATGATGTGAGATCACAGATAACCAAGTTGACTTCGTCCATAGGTAACCTTCAACAGGAGAAAGGGAAACTTCCATCACAACCCATCCAAAACCCACAAGGTCAAAATAGTGTGGGAAGTTTAGGTTCAAGTGAGGTACCTTTAAAGCCTTTGTAAAATTTGTCCTTGCCCTTGAAGTGGTAAGGTAATTGACAAAACTATTCTGACGAGGAATCATCACAAGAGTCTCATAGTGAATTAATAGAGAGGATGAAAAATCAGACACACCTCATGTCCCTAATACGGATCGCAGATGATGTCGAGAGGAAGAGCAAGTCAACCATATCCCTCCAGCTCCATACCCTCATAGACTGAGAGCACCAAAGAAAATGACTAACCATTCGGAGATTTATGAGCTGTTCAAACAAGTCAAACTGAATATTCCTTTGTTAGTGCCACATTAAAGCAAATCCCATCTTATGCTAAGTTGAAAAGATTTATGCGGTAAAGCGAGTAAATTGTCAACAAGGAGGGCATTCATGTTGAACAATCTACTTCCTAATTGAACAACTTGCCTCCAAAATACAAAGACCAGAGTAGTCCTACTATTTCTATAGTAGTAGGAAATTCAAAGTTAGGGACATGCTTTAGTGGACTTGAGGCAGTGTTAATTTGTTGCCTTATTAAAATTATCGTGGACTTAGGGTTAGGAGGGTGGGAGCGATAATATCACCATGACTAGATGACCGTAGGCGTGAAAATTCCTAGAGGGTAGTAAGGATGTATTGGTCCAAGTGGACATAAATTTACTTCCTGTCGATTTGTAGTGCTTGACACTCATTTGTGGTGAACGAAGACTTCAGTTCGGTAATTCTTAGTCGACCATTCTTGGCTTGTTGCTAATGCCATTATACATTGTAGGGAGGCCTAATGACACTTTCATTTGGGAACATGACTGTTAATACGAGATATTTTTCAATGTAATCAAAGGAATGGGGATGAAAGAAGACATGTGTGGAAGTGATCATTTCAGGTAGTGCAAAATACACGGATAATGTTTCACATGATGATCCTCTTAAGTCATGTTTGGTCGGCCAATTGGGATGAGGAAGTGATACTTTGGAGTCAAGTTTCTCACTCTATAATTGAGCATAAGATGTATTTGAAGTTAACGGTGGGCACTAAATTTGAACCTTCTTGTGAATGAGATAGACATTGCCTTCGGACTTCACCTAAGCTTAGCAAAACCTTTGACCGCTTAAATATGCATTCTTAGGGGAGCAGGACACTTTTCAGTAATCCTCTTCCTCATTAGACGTGACTCAAGAAACTCAGCTTTTAGAAATATTGAAAACCCGGGAGATGCTAGGTTGGACAATTTGAGATGTGGGAATTAGCCTTGATGCGCACACATAGAATTCACTTAGAAGGGATGTCAAACCTTCTGAAGCAGCCACAGAGACGATTGAACCCAATAATGAAAAGTGGTGAAAAGAAGTTTAAAACTTTTGGATGTAGGGTTATCTACCCTGTGCGGATAAGCGAGTGGGTTAGTCAACACAAGTAGTTCTAAAGTGCAGGTCCGCAGTGGTTGCCAATGAAAATAATGAGCTCATTCCTACTCGTGTCACCTCAGGATGGAGGGTGTGCATAGATTATAGGAAACTTAATGCGGGCACTAGGAAAGACCATTTTCCTCTTCCGTTTGTTGATCAAATGTTAGAGAGAGTTGCAGGGCATGAATTTTATTGTTTTCTTGATGGGTACTCAGGTACAATCAAATTGAGATAGCTTTGGAAGATCAAGAAAAAACTACATTCACTTGCCCTTTTGGTACCTTCGCCTTTAGGAAGATGCCTTTTGGAATGTGCAATGCACCTGGAACTTTCCAACGATGCATGATGGGAATTTATTGACATGATAGAAATCATATTGGAGATTTTTCATGGATGATTTCTCGGGTTTTTGGTGACTCGTTCGAGTTGTTTAGAAAATTTGTAAGGTTTTGGAGAGGTGTCAGAAAAATCTTGTGTTAAATTGGGAAATGTCCTTCATGGTAACCTGAGGAATTGTCTTAGGCCACATTGTATCAAAAGATGGAATCGAAGTTGATAAGGCCAAAGTTGAACTAATTTCCAACCTCCCTACTCCTAAGTGTGTTAGAGACATAAGGTCATTCTTAGGCCATGCTGGTTTTTATCGAAGGTTTATAAAAGATTTTAGTGCTATGCTTGGCCCTTATGTACTTTGCTTTAAAGATGTCCCTTTCACATGGTCACAAACATGACCTTGCTTTGCTAAGCAAAAAACATGTTAATTGTCACCGCCAATCATGCATTCTCTAATTAGGACCTCCATTTGAGAACATGTCAGTACTAGTGATTATGCCATAAGAATTTGTGTTAGGGTGGAGGAGGACAAAAAAGGCTTTTGTCATTTACTATGCTAATGCAGACACTAGACTACTTGCCAGACCTTCACAACCACGAAAAAGAGTTTCACATTTGTCTTTGCTCTAGAAAAATTTAGGTCATATATTTGGCTCCCAGTAATATCTTCTGAGACCATGCGACTCTGAGAAGTACTTGCTCTCTAGCGAGATCTGAGCAAAGGTTAACTAGGTGGATTTACTCATCCAGGAATTCAACTTGACCATTAAAGATAAAAGGGGGTTGAATGTAGTTGCTGACCATATCTCGATTAGTTCAGTCAACTCCATGGCATACCCATAGGTGATAGCTGGTAGACAACTCTTTGCTCTTGTTCATTACCCATGGTATCTTTGACATAGTAGAATTACCTAATGGCGATTCATTTCGATGGACTTCTCAACGAGAAAATTATTAATGAGATATTAAGAAATCTTATTTTGATGATCCGTATCTATTTAAATGCGCCGGATCAAATAATGAGAGATGTGTACCCAATGATGACAAGTGATTTTAACTTCTTGCCACTGCGAAACTGTGGAGACATTTCTCAGCCAGCTACCGACAAGATTCTACAAGCTGGGTTTTATTGGCCCACTCTATTTAAAGATTGTTTTGATTTCTGCAAAACTTGTGCTCAATGCCAGCAATTAGGAGGGTCCTGCTGAAACATGATACCTCTTACCCACACGATTCTAATCATTGAAATTTTCTTGTTGGGGTATTGACTTCATGGGGCCTTTCCCCCCTTCTTGTGGCTATCTCTACATTTTATTATGTTGGCTACGTGTGCAAGTGGGTTGAGGCAATTCAGCGAGAACTGATGACCATAGGTTGTTTTGAAATTTATAAAGGGGTATATTTTTTCTCGTTTTGGAACGTCTCGGGCAATTATTAGTGATGGTGGACTCCACTTTTGCAATCGATCTTTTGAAAATCTGTTAAAGAAATATGGAGTCACCCATAAAAAGTCCTGACTTACCACCGCGGACGATGGTCGGCGAGCTAGGTTAATAGGGAGATAAAACACATTTTAGAAAAGACGGTTGCCCCGAATCGAAAAGAATGGTCACTCCGTCTTTCCGATGCTCTTTGGGCATACCATACTGCCTTTAAAACTATTCTTGGTATGTCTCCCTATAGGCTAGTTTATGGCGGAGCTTGCCATTCTTAGGTAGAGATGGAACAGGAAATCTTTGAAATTTAGTGAACTTTTAATTAAGTCAACTCAGCGGGTAGCGGCGGTTATTGCAGCTAAATGAACTTGAAGAACTGCGGAGGGAATCGTATGAAAGCTCCAGAATTTACAAGGAGCGGCTCAAGTTATTCCATGACAAATCTATTGCCAGGAAAACTTTTGAACCCAATCAATGCCTTTGGCTCCGTTTGCATACATTTCTGGGAGCTCGCTCTGGTTGTGGGTAGCCCTTTCATCGTTAAGATTGGTCTATCCATACGGAGCCGTGGAAATTAATCCGGACAATGGGAACTCCTTGAGGTGAATGGCCAACGCCTCAAACCATTCATGTGAGCATTTCTCCTCCACGACGGTTGTGGACTTGGTAGACCATTTCTGCCAAAACTCTCCTTCAGTAACATCATTCTCGATTTATTTGTACATAGTTTTGCTTTTATTTTGTTCATGCTTTCTATTTTATTGTTTTACTTCATTTGCTTTATTTCATTTGCTTTTTAATAACATAGAAAATAAAAAAATCATGGGGCTCTTGTTTATATGGATTCTCCCGATTCTTGTGGGGTACCTTGGTTCAAGCATTGGGACAATGTGATTTACGTGGGGGTAGGTGTACGCGGTTGAGAACGTAACTACGCGCTCGTTATGTTCGATTAGGTCAAATTTTCAAAATTTGCTTCTTTGGAGTATTATGTTTCTGCACTTTGTACATGCAGCTTGATCTCATATACTCTCCTGACATCTTATCGCATGTACATCTTAACAAGCACACCTGAAACAAGCCTTGTGTTCTTACGTGAATTGTGTCCCACTTGCATTCTACTGCTGCGCTCACCCAGACCACGAGACTTATGGCGAAATTTCTCCCGGGTCTTGCACATTTATTGTTTCGATTGTGCATCGATTTAGCGGTCATGTTAATTTCATGCATCATAGTCTTTCACCAGACACCTTGCATAGTGGAAAATGATTAGAGGCCATTATTTACGTTGATTACATGCCAGTGATTTGTAGTGTCTCATCCTTTGCACCCATTTTGAGCTTAAAGTTTGAGAAATAAGTTTATTCGAACCTTAGGAATCCGGATTTATGGAATGCCAGCGGGTTCTCATGGAGAGAGTCGAAGATATCCCAAGAATGAATTACAAAGACTAAGTCTACGAATGCGCCGCTGTGGAATTTGAACAAGAGAAAAGTGAACATGCGTAAAACTGATGAGCATGAATGAAACAGACATACAAGACCACTGCTCCAAAAAGTGAAAATATATATATACCAAAAAAAAAAAAGAGGAAAAAATCAGTTTTGAAGCAAGTTCTACCAAGATAACTTAAAGTTCTACCGGCAGAACTTAACAAAAATTGGCAAGGGCAGTTCTACCCAGAGAATGCAGTTCTACCTATAACCATGGGAACAAGAGAGGGTTTTTAACCCAAAATCGGATGCCTCTTCATTTGCCATATGGTTTTTACTATTCCAATAAGTTGAGCTCCTAGCCGTGTGTTCTCTACAAGCATTCCCAAGCTCGCTTGCTCGCCAGGTTTCCTGCTTCCAGCCTGCATTGGTTACCCGCAATGTTCGAACGTGGTAAGCCCTACAACTCTTCACTAGCATCATGATTCTTTCATACATATGATCTTGTTGGTTGGATTTTGTTGCTACTATTCTGTGATTGCTGGCTGGGAGGCTATGTTGTCCATATGGGCAGGAGATCAAAGATCCGATGTACACAGGCTACCCCGGGGCAGTTGTTCGAGACAAGGCTCAGACATGATTTATTTCACTATCCGCCGTTATCAAGCATTACCATTTCCATGGCACGCCTAAGAACACCGGAAGGAAGGCATCCGGGGCCTCTATGAAACGAAAGCAAAGAAGAAGAGAAAGTCTGATGCCTCCCAACCAAAGGAAAAGAAAAAGGAAAACAAGTCAGACTCTCTCGTAAAGTGAGGAAGTATCGATAGTGTTGATGAAGAAATGCAGGCTATGTTTCGCCGGGTTCTGAGGGTGAGCACGAAAAATGGACCCGGGCCATGGCAAATAGGGGTTTCCAATGCGAGAGGCGTTAATCGGAAACATCTACAGCCTCATCCCATCGTAAATTATCCAGAACAAAGAGGTAACTTCGCGGTACCTGGATCGCGATACTTACCTTTGCCGTCACAGAGTTCTACATCAACTTGAAGGAAAATCAGCTGGTTGAAACCGTTTTAGAAACTTCGGTGATGGGAGAGCAGCTTCGTGTCACTCCTGACTTGATAGCACATGCCTTGCACTATATTCGCTCGACGCTGGTCGGACGCCATATCCACTCAGATATCGATTTCACGCCAGCTTATTCACCGAGGCTATGTGCACCCGTCCCGTACCTATGAGTGGATTTATAAAACAAGAATTCGCTCGAAAGTTGGGAAGCCTAATATCGCCCGACGAACAAGATCATTCACAATCGTATTTGGCCGGCTGGCTGTGAAAGTCTCCAGCCAAGCAATGGCATTCTGGCCACAGACGAGGTTAAGACCAACATTGACTACAATTAGTCATATGGTGCGCGATGAGGGAGTTCTTACAATATTCGCAGGCAAACCAGGCATATTCCGGTTTCCTCACTTGCACTAGTATCAGAAGAAGTGGGATGAGGGGAACGCTAAAGAAAAGAGGTGACATCAGCAGAGTGCATCACAAATAAGACCGAGCGGAGCCAGCAGCCCACTGCACCACACCCCCGCCTTCGCACTCCTCTCGGACCACTTCTTTCCACGCCCAAAGACCTGAAGAGCACGATCGCCTTGGAAGAGGATGGAGCGGCGATCAAGGTGGTCTAAGTATCTTGGGAAGCGTATACTGACCGACGCGTTTCTCCAAAGCCGAGAGCCATGACTTCGTGGGAGCCAGCGATGGCGGATGCTACTTCCGCATTTAGAGGGAGAATCAAGAATTAGACGACCGTGTGTGGGCTGACGCATTCTCTCTCGATGGGGATGAGGACGACACCGCATAGTTGTGTTAGGATATACTAGGTGGTGGTCGCAACGGTAGTATACCTTAGCCATGTTATGCCAACACCCGCTTTGATTTTCACCTTTTCTTCTTATCAGCCTCGCGGTCATTACAAAACTCTTAACCCTTTGATTCGACTTATGTTTTCTGCCTTGATATTATGAGGGTTACATGTTCTATAAGTTATATGATTGCTTACCTTATTTTTGATCATTACGCTTCACTCGCAAGATGACTACTCTTACATTTTTAAATCCATAATCCTTATTTGAATAACCAATTTTGTGTTGGGCCAGGTTATACTCAACATTGTAAAGGAATGTGTCAGCACTGAGTCATGTTGGTGCATACTAAAGTGGGTGAAACGTTCTATTCCATAAGTGCTATTTTGAGATTCTTGCAAAGCTTGACTGTACCGAGCGCCTTGTTTAGATTCATACCTAGTGGGTAGTTCCGATCTAAATCTTGCTAGGGACTAGCAAGATACAGGTTGGGGGGTGTGATGAATACATATTTGAGCAGAACCACAGAATTTGTTACGAAATCACAATTTACCCACATTTGGCACAAGAACAGGTACTTCTAATCTCTTCGTGTTTCGCACTTCAGTGTGTCTTTCAGCTTAAACGTAGGGTGCACAAGGATGTTTGCCCTGTAGCTATGAAGCAGTGTGATGGGTGATAAATCACAAGTCTCGAGAACCCCAGCAAAGCAAGGAAAGCACCAAGGATTATCTTCTACCCCAGAGAGAACTTAAAGTTCTACCAAAACAACTTATGAAAATCAATAGCAGTTCTACCGTAGAACTTAAATGTACAACTTGCTGAAAATCAATGCAGGAGTTCTACCGCAGAACCCAAAGCTCACCGGTACAACCGCATGGAACTTCTGCGGGAATTGTCCAAGAATTCAATCCGCACGAGGCACACTCGCCAACAAACCAAAATGGGAAAATCACATCGAGGCTATAAGGAGGAGGACACAAGTAATAAGAGGACGCCTTAGTTTTTTTAGTTCTTCACTTCTAGGGTTTAGGTTTTGGATAGAATAAGAGTTTTCTCCAGTTTTTGAGTTAGATTTTGTAGATCCAGATTTCAGATTTCCATTCTTTAGAAGCTCTTGATTCAAGAGTTTGCAATCTTCAAGATACAAATATTTATTCCGCTTTAAATCCTAGCATTCCATATTCTTCATTCTCGCTTTACAAGTCACCCGATTCATGAAGGCACTGCTTATGATTAATCGCTCTTCGACTTTAATTGTTCATACAAGTTTTATGGAGTTCTAAACCCCTACTGCTGGGATCATACGGGGGAAACTCACCCCGATCAAGGTAAAGTCCCTCAATTCCTCTTTTGATTTTCAATGGATTATAATATTGATCACTTGTGTAGAAAGTTATGTTTTAATCCTTCGTTAAGGTAATTTTGACAACTAAGATCAGATATTTCCTGTATTAATGCTAAAGTTGACTATACGCCAACTATGGCTCGTTTAATTGAGAACAAGTAGTTTAGTATTACTCGTCTACTTTACTTCCAAAGAGCATTTAAAGATAATCTCCATCGAAGACCATTTATCAATGGTTCCTAGATGAGCTATAAAATAAGAGGTGGACTTAATTCCGACTTCAAGGAGCGGAACCCTAAAATCCCAGCAATTGTCTTTCTAGTTTAAAAACATTTAACCACTCAAACCGCTCATCCAAACAACACAACATTACTAACCTCTCTTTTAAATCCTATACTTTTAAGTAAATAGCTTCTATTGATCAACAAAGTAAGACCGCCTCGAGGAAATGACCCGTGATTTGGCCAAGATTACACAATGCTAGATGACCATAATCTTGCACGCTGTAAATAGAATTAGGCACACTAATCGTAGACTAAGCATCGACTCGAGAAGTTCAGTCGTATGGACCGCTCTACCTCTCCCTAATCAGCTTCAGAGCTGCAAGCCAACCCCAACTCTCGTTTAACTGGAAGCTCTGTCCCCATTATGGATCCACCAACCATTGTTATCCTGGACCATCGCCGGGTAGTTATGCAGAAATTGCCAGATCGCCTTCGCTGCTGTGGTTTATACTGAATACCGAACTCACTACGTTCGATTTCCCACCGGGCCATTCTCTTCCTAAGATCGTCAGGTGATATGTTGTAGAGAGAGATCACCACCACCATAGGTGTGCTTGAAGGCTGCTTTTACCGCCACACGTAAGGCCGCGCTCGTTCGCATCGAATATCGAAGCTTCGCTATGCCATGATTTCTTTATGAAGAATATCGGTCTCTATTTTCGATTTTCACCGTCTTTGAACAAAGCTGCGCATACTGAGACTTCTGACACTGCTAGGTAGAGATAAAGTATGTCCCATGCCCCTAGGCTAGTTAGGATTGGTGGTTCAACGAGGTACTGTTTGATTGCCATGAAAGCTTGATCACATTCCTCATTCCACCTAGTATGTTTGGCTCCCTTTAGGTTCATAAAAAATGGTCTCAACCGGCTCCAGAATCCATAAACCGCCCGAGAGTCATGAGTCGACTAGTTGTTATACTCCGCCAGCGGTAGAGCTGAGAGTCCATTATCGCTTTGCTACACTGATCGCCTCTATTCCTCTTTGAGTTACAATAAAGCCTAAAAACATGCCTGAACTGACTCTGAATGCACATTTTAGAGGATTCGATTTCATGACATGCCCTCGCAACAGTTCAAAGGTTTCTTATAGATGCTCATGGTCGTATTCTTTGTACTGACGAGCATAATATCACGACATGGACTCCATGGTCTTGCCTATCAGCGGTTGAAATATCTTGGTTACCAGCCTTCGATAAGTCGCTCCGACATTTTTCAAGCCAAAAGGCATTACATTGTAATAGTATAATCCGCTTAATGTGATGAAGGTTGTTTTCTCTGCGTCAGGTGGGTGCATTGGAATCTGGTGGTATCCAGAAAAGGTGTTCATAAATGATAGTATCCTATGCCCAGCTGAGGCATCAACAATCTAGTCTATACGCGCAAGGGGAAGCTATCCTTCGAGCATGCTTCGTTGAGGTCCGTAGTCTACACACACTCTCCACTTACCACCCTTCTTTGGAACCACCACCACATTAGCAAGCCATTTGAGGTACTTTATTTCCTCCATGAACCCCGCCTTCGTGAGGTTGTCTACTGTCAATAACTGATACGTCGTGGAAACGTTTCACTTTCTGTCTTACGGGTTTGGCCGCGTGGACAATATTCAACTTGTGGGAGGTTACCAGTCGATTCCACCATATCCAGTGACCTGTGCGAACACAACAAAGTTTTAATAGCACGCCAGACTTCGCTTCCATTTCTTTACTGATAGAGAGTACCGACGCTTAGAACTTTTGGCCCGTCTAACACTACTATTTCCAAGGGATCCACAACCAATGGGTCCTTCTTCGCTCTAACTGGCGTGCAGTCGGATCGCTTATACGGTGGGTATGATCTTCGAGAGGACAATTTTAATTGTTCGCCTCTCAGAGACCACATGCATAATTGATAACACTGGCTGCTCAAAGAAGCTAATCGCTTAAAAGGTCAACTCGCCTAGTGTTAGTCAAATAGCCGATCACATGGTAGGTTAAGGATAGCTATCACGAGTGCGCCAAGTCCGCCCCATCACGCCAGGTACCCCAAAACTTTGACAATTGAGAACAAAATTTGCTAAGTGACTGATCATCCCTATCGTTATTATGGAGTGATCCCTTAATGTTACTAAGAGTTGCCCCATTGCCAAAGATTCGGCCTAAGAGCAGTATCGAGAAAGCTTCATTCGCTTTAAGGCCGGTAGTCGTAATAACCAAGCCACCGCACAATTCACTGTAACCCCGCACATCAAAACCATTAATACGTAGAGCGAGCACTAGCGCATCATAGGCAGAACGACCCATCTGCTAACTGTGAGGAAAGGATATGGGGCCACCTATTGGCTCGGCTTCTGCACGGCTTCTCCCTATGTGGATAGCTTTCACCCTGGCCTTAATCATGGCTGCTCTCAATAGTTTCTTCTGTTGGAGCTTTGTTTGATACTGGTCGTTAGACGGATCGCCCAGTATATAGTTTATGGTTGGTCTAGGTTTTGGCGGGGTTGCTGCACCGGCTGTGATTCTGTTTGCATCTTGCCTTGGTTCCGGCCCTTGGTCAATTTCCTTGACATATCTCCCAAGGTGCCCCGCTTTGATAAGCTTTTCCACTAAGAACTTTAGACTCGACACCTATCGGTCTTATGCCCATGATCTCTATGATAGTCGCGCCATAAGGATTTGTTTCTATGGGAAGGATCCGTCTAGACCGGGGCAAACCATTTAAATTCTGGAAAGTCACGAATGATTGGCAATAGCCTCTCATAAGAGACATTCAGGGGGGTGAACTGCAGGGGTTCTCTCTTCTTTTGTGATTGCCTGGGCGGGATCGGGCCTGCCCTCTCGTCAACTTGATTTGGAGGCCATTTCGCATATTATTTCCTCAGGGCTCCTAATCATGACAGCCTAGGTCGCTACACGGATATTGTCCTCTAGCATTGAGTACCTATCGGCCCGTCTGTATAATTCTTCCATCCTTGCTAGCGGGTCTAAGGATAGTGACTGGAAGAAAGGAGTAGATGGCGTAAAGCATCTCCTAAAGTTTTGGAGGATTGCATCCATGCTATACGACTATTCACGGATGCTCGTTGAACCTCTTGTGGTCACTGATTTATTCTTCCTTGAGAATGGTTTGTAAGTGAGCCGATGTTTCTTTGTCGCACCAGCGTAGTAGGTATATCGTGATATGACGCGTCATACGTGGAACTAATTTATTAAGTAGCGTGGGAGCTGCGGAAACCAAGCCAACACCGCCCCAAAGAATCGCTACAATACTTATAATGCCATTACCAAAGATCCGCAGTCATCAATAGTTGTAATGGAGCATATAGTCGTAGGGATTAGCCGAGCCGTCGAACGTGGGGAAATCTGGAATAGCAAACCTACAGGGCGACTCATAATCAAGAATGTAAGGTCTTGGTGAGGAAGATGAAGATATCATCGCCCTCCGAATTAAGGTCGCCACAGATGTAAATGCTGGCGTCAGACTAAAGGCGCAGCGGCGCACCGGTGGCAACATGCCTATGGGAAACACTGGTGGGTTCCTCAAGGCTTGACCTAATCGGTACTGTCTTCTGCCTGCCTCTCTCATTTCCCTGCGAGATGCACCACTAACAGCGTCACTAAAGGTAGGGTGAGGCGAAGGCCTTTTATGTGATCTGGTCCTTGTGCTTTCCCGAGCATTCTTTGCCGGTTAGAGATTTAAGGATAGGGAGCTACCTGAGAACAATTCATTGTTCGCTCGGGTGTCGACGTTTTTAGGAGGAATGGGCCCTTTCCAATACCACTGGTGATCAGTTGCGCATCGCGGTCGCTCTCCCGTGCGTCTTTTCCAGGATCGCGACTTTTTCAATCTGGGCCCGCAACTGGTCATCTCGGCCTGATCCTGTAATTGTTTCATTTGTCTTACTTGTTCCTCTTGCTTTTTCTCCATGTCCTGACGCCAATAGAGGAATTGGTCTTCTGGCGATTGGTTCATCGGAATGCTCATCAGGATCGCCAATCATACGAGAATGGGGGATCGACAGAGCTTCAAAGTGATAAAGGCTACTGACAATGCGAATCCAAGCTCTTGCAACCTATAAACTAAACTTTTTGTTTGATTCCCACTGATGACGCCAATTGTTGTTACCTGGATCATCTGACCTCCTAGGCATCAACGACACTATGTCAACCTGCAAAAAGGGCGATCCAGCGATAGGCCAATCGCCTCTTCGATGATTAAGTCAGCAAAAACACGGAGAGGAAGAAGAAGAGGTTTGTACAGTTGGGATTGCATACCTTCTCATCATGGAGATCGTCCAGATTTATAGAAGGTGGTTTAGAGAATCCCTCTTTTTTTCTCCGAAAAGAATCTTCTTTTTTTTTAGGAACGAAATATTTCTTTCCTTATCAAAGACTAATTCTTCCTTATCAATGATTAATCTTCCAAGAAGTAAGGGATTTTGAAGTTAGGAAATTCGGGGATAAATATCTTTTACTTATTTCCCGCCTTTATCCATTCGACCATAGCGAACTTGCCATAAGTGGGAGGACAAATTACTGGGACTTGGAACTTAGATCGGCTACTCGAGGCTAACCTTTCAGCGATATTTTACTTTCACATATATCCGGATTTACCTGCGTGAATGCCTACTAGTTTTGATATAAGCAAGAGTCGACCGCTTCATATCAGGTCAAAGGGACATGAAAACTAGACCCACTGGCCTTACGCCATCGAGTAGTGGGTTTCAAACCCATGGTACTCACAACATCGATCTTCATTTTGGTTTTGAAATATCATTGTAATGTAATATCAATGTGTATATTTGATAATTAATGTCATTTTACACTTTTACAAAGTATTTCCATGAATTTCAAAGTATTTTTGTTAATTTATAATATATTGATATTCATGTAAAAATATGCACCGATATATCCATAAAATCCAAGATTTAAAGATATTCACTGGAACCATATTTTTAACCTTTGTTTGGACAAGTATCATTTAATTAGACTTCAATTTCTTTCCAACCTCGCCTTAATTTTAAGTTAGACACTGGCTAAGGTTAGGATAATATGAATTAAATCTAGATCCAATATATATATATATATATATATATATATATATATATATATATATATTATTCTTACAATAACTTTTACTTTTTTTTTTTTTTTTGTTAATTAATATTATTTTAAAATTTTGGGAATGCTTTTTACAAAGTATGTTACTTGGCACATGCAAGGTTTCAAGATTTTGAAGTTTATAAGAATCTAATTTATTAAAAGAAAATGGGGACAGGAAAAAATGTTTGTTTTTTTGTTTTGAAGTTACTGGAAAAAAAATAATAAGGAATGTTTTTCAAAGTTGGGATGAGGAAGACTGGAAGACTGGAAGACATAGAGAGTGGGTAAATTAAGTAAAATTACATGGGAATTCAGACAATGAATGACAATGGTAGCATGATTCGATTCAAGCAAAAACGATGGTAGAAGTTAGAAGCAGAGGGGCAGGTAAATACTCGGCTGCATCATCCTTAGGTAACTATCTGCATCTGACACATATCCCAAAATCATGGAGTAAACTGCAGCGTTACAGCTTCCGGAAGTGGAAGTGCAACAGTAGTGATCATTCTTGAAACAAAGCATGGTTGTTACGATCTCACCCGGGTCCCTCAACTCATTCGGGCACTGCCAGTTGATGTCTCCCGTACAATTGACCCGTCTACATGACCCATCAGAAGTTGGCCACAATTCCATCGGAATGTTGAACCCCAGAGCAATATCGAAGAAGTCGAGGTTGCTGAATTGGTTAAGTGAGTATTCGGCCAAGGTTGCTGGCATTCTAGAAGGCCGCCGCACCCACCGGACTCGCACGTCCCGTTACCGGCTTTGTCGAACTCGCAGTTCCTGTGAGATTCCACGTCTGCCCTTCTTCCTCCAGCTTCTCCACCGTCGGCGGCCGGCGTGTGGCTGCCCATACGGTGTAGGGGCAGCTGTTTCGTATTTCGAAGACGGTTTCAGCATGGATGAAGAAGAAGATGGGAGGATTCGGATTCGGATTCGGATTAGGAGGAAGAAGGGAGTCATGGAGCGATTGCTGCAATTGCAGAAGAGGGCCATTTTGGGGGTTACGCGTTTTGCAGGTACCCTAAATATAAACAAGCTTTAAGCTTCCTGATATGTTATTGAACGAAAGGTGCTATTCAAGTCCACTAAGAGGCACATTACCCAATTGGCCTTCGGCCTATCAGTAAACAATTGGGCCAACTTATCCTTTTAACTCGAGGATCCGTAGCCTATACCCCACTTGGTAACTGTTTTAATAATCATATAAGAACAAAGGTACACTACAATTCGAAAATAAAAAACAGTTTCAATGATGTTGTCTATATTTTTAAAAAGTGGTATAAAAACAGTTTTTAAAAGCATAAATCAAAGAAGCCCTAATATCTACTCCATTTAGGTAGAGAAGATTGTTGGGTTTAAAATATTGAACAATCTTAAATTTTGAAACTCTTTTTTTAACTCACAAAATCTTTAAATAAAATTATTGAATAAATATTAAAATTCTTGCTGAAGATGAATAAAAAAAATACGAATTTCTAAAAAAACTATTCAAACATATCCTTTATGTGACGTAATCCTCCGCAATATAGGGTTACACTTTTATCAACTTTCTTCTTCTTATGTCAAAGTTTTCCTGGTGCTGCTTTGATTAAGTTACAGTGTTTGTTTTCCGGAAAAGCTTTGACTTCAGTAAAGCCTCATTTACTGGTCCTATCCTCTAATCTAGTTTCCTGTGTAAAATAGAAAATCGATGTCTAATTTCTTATAAAAATTTAAAATAGATTCAGATATTATAAGTAAAATCTTCCAGTAAGAAGTGTGATAATTGTATTGAAAAGAAACCAATCATATAAATTTGAGCTTTAAAGAAATTGATTATTTAACAACAAAATCATTGGTTTATGTTGGCTCTTTTGTCTCTCCATTTGATATTCATACGAACCCCATGAAATCTTACACCATACTTGAGGGAAACACTAGGAGTAAAAAAAGAAAAGAAAGACACATTACTTAGAGACTTCTACTAGCGTAGAACTAATTCATAGCTTTATTCTAGGGCTTTGGAACCCAAGGATAGTGGATATCAATGTAATTACATACTAGCATATATATATATGATTTATGGGCAGAAGATGACTTCATAATTGGTACCGCCAGGGCATGTGAAGGTGCTGGTCTGATCATCCTTAGGGTAGCTTATACATCAGGGCATTTACCCTGAAAGGTCTTGAGTAGTCCGTAGCAGTACAACTCCCGGAGTTGTACAATACTCATCCGTCTTGGAAAATGGTGCATAAGGTTGCAACGCTGGTGGTTCTACATTATAAAACTGTCCGTTGACTATGTTGCATGTTATACTACTTGCTGCAGCCATTGGATGTAGGATTAAATGCCATAGGAACATTAAATCCATCGACCGCTGATATGTCGAAGAAGTCGAGGTTAAGAACTAAGTATTCGCCAAGGTGTTAGGTGGTGTACCGTAGCCTTGGCATTCGAGGACGCGGCCGCAGTCCCCGGTGTTGCACCTCCCGTTCCCGGATCCGTCAAAGCTGCACCCAGTCCGGGCCCAAATTGGCTCCGAAGAAAAGCCGGCGTTCACATTGAGGCCCAGATCACTGGCGTTGTTTTGCCTCCTCCACCTGGCACCGCCGCCGCCCAAGTGTGTAGGAGTGAAGTGGTCGACAAGAATGGGCCAGGTGGTGAAGAAGAAGAAGAGGCAGATAAGAAATATAACAGAGGATTTTGCAGAGTCCCATTTTGCTTATGATGGGTGGAGGGGTGGTCTGTGAGAACTGCGGGGGTTTATATAGTGTAGATGGCCTTGGTTGGTGGGAAAATCTCCAAAGATTGCATCATCTTTGCAGTCGGGTTGAAGACAACTAGCGTGGCCCTTTACTTATTAGATTAAGAAATCTTTCTAACTTCCTTTACATTATATAAGATTTACATACACACAATTGGGTTCTTGTTATCCAAATATTGAGAACTCAAAACCGGATTTGAAAATACTAAACCTTATAATCCAACCTAAATTACAAAAAGAAAATCCGAATCCACCAAACATCAAACTGAATAAATATCAAAAAGTAAAATAAACTGTCAAAACATTCGCATTAACCTGCCTAAATTGCAAACCAATTTATATAGTGTGAATGGCCTGCTATGTGAAAAGACCACTCAAAAATCTGAATGACAGATCTTGGTCGACTTAATAGCTTGAAGGCCTGGAAAAGTCAATATGTAGCGTAGCCCCTCTTTTCCTTGATTAAGAAATCTGTCTAACTTAAATTAGATCCATTAAATACTCAATGCTGAATAAGAACAGTAGGGAATGTACCTAGAAAACGTGGAGGATGGCGTTTGGAAAAATTTGTTTGAAATTTCCTTCCCTGGATGAGACAGTCTAGTTGGGCACCTTCCCGGAATTATTCCAATATGACTGGCCACTTCAAATATCTTGAAGACTTGTTTTTTTTTTCTTTCTTTTTTTTTTCTTTTTTTTTGACAGCATCTTGAAGACTTGTCCGATGATATTATAATTGAATTTTTGTCTTCTATCATTTAAAATATGTACAAGCATCCATGATACAACCACAGAAAAGAGAAATTTGGAGTTTATTTTCCAATTAAATGTGATTTTCCCATGTCCTCTTACAAGTACAACCTGTGACGACTAGAACCCACACATGTTGTAAAGTCTTAGATAGAAAATATAGTTCTTATTACTTTTCATAGTTGCAAATTATTTTACCAAATTATTTATTTTCAGAACATTATCTCTGTAATTTGAGTACAATATAAAATTATTTTATGTTGTAAATTCAAGAGAAATTATTTTTTTCCATTCGCATTTTTTTATTTTTCAAATTTGTTTATTTAAGATTTTGATAATTTTTTAAAGTCATATTTAGAAATCATTAGTTTTTCTTCCCCTTAAAGATGGCAAAAATATAACTATTGACGATGTTTTAATTCAAACCATTTAATCTTAATGAATTATCAATGTCCATGAAGTCCGGACGTCAGCTCCTCTAAAAATGCTAAAACAAATGATCGGGCTGAATTGCCCGTAGCTCCTCCTCGATTTCAAGTCAAATTTTTTCCTGGTGGAAGAAAATATCAACTACCAGGTGGAATGAATTTTGTGTGTGCCTTTCAATCATGGTGGCCTGTATTTATTAATGGACGACTTTAATAATTTTCCTAATTTGATGATGATACAAAAATAATATCTTTCCCTGTTGACATGACACGATATTTCTCTCATTGTGTAGGATTTTCTTTTCCTTAATGCTGATCATTAAGATATAACGAGGGGCTGATAATTAGAAATATCCTACTTTCCTAATTGTAAGCATTAAGCCTCTTTAATACTGATTTCCTTTGGCTAATTATGTTACCAATTTTTCATGGGTGAGTCGACTGCTTTGGGCATGTCTTTGGGGATATCATCAAGGGCCGAGCACTGGTACTGGGTCTGCTTCTTAATCTCCTCCTAAGCCTGACATTTGGGCTTATGTTTCAAATTTGCGTGGCCCACATTTAAACGATCTGGTCGCCCCAGCCTCGACTAAGCCAGCATAGCAGTGGATGCATTGCTTCTGATCAAAAATTTCCGTGCTTATTCAGGATGGTTTGATTGTGGCTTTGTCGTCCACTTTGATAACATGGTTTTTCGATTTTGCGCTTTATTTCTACTGCGGGCTTCTAGCCTTAAAACGTCTTCGACTTCATTTGAAAACATCTTGTTCCCTGCTCTAAAGCTTTTATTCTACAAGTTTGGGCTTCTTTTCTCGAGATTTGTTCGACCATTGTTCGCCGCTACTTTTGGTGGTTCATGATATTTCTTCTTCTTTCGTTTCCTTTCTTGCCCGGCATCTTGCAAGGCTCCTGTGGCTTGCCTGGGTCAGTTCTATTTCTTGATTTCCTTTTCCTCGCTTTAATCTGATATCTCCATGGGCTCATTCTCTTCTATCTCATGTGATAGGAGGTCCGAGATGTCCATTTCTGTATGACAAAGGTGAGTCCTATAGTCATTACACCAAAGCACAGGAACCTTTCCTTGCAAGGACAAGTAAAATTAGTGAAACTTATATCTTACATTCAATATTTAAGGCCACTATACATGACGCTGAAAATGCGTCCCAATCGAGCTGAACATTTGTATGGTGAGATCTTTGCGATCCCAGATGGGTCCCGTCGGGTCCAGGCTCGTGCCCCAAGTGCTAACCACCGCGCCGTCTGCGCCCAAGATGTGCTGAGATTGAGAACGGGCCCGCCTCCCTTGCATCCTCCCATAAAAAAAAAAAAAAAAAAAAAAAAAAAAAAAAAAAAAGGGTCTGCAAACATATCAATGTCCGCCTTCTCGCCTTTCCCAACTTCTGGGTATTATGGGCGGGTTGTTAGTCATTTTTAGTGGAGAAGACCAGTGTTCTGCATAGCCTTTGCTTCTCGACTTCTTCAAATAAGAATGAAGCCAATAAGTCATTCTTATATCTCCAAGCGCTCCAATGCCAGTTGATTATTTCAACCCTCCCGTCCCCACAAGCACCGGAAGAACGTATTTTTGTCACGCACACCTGAGTGATAATCCTTTCACCAGGAGGACACACTTAGTTCGGCGCTTCCTGACTACCTCAGAACCCACACACCTCCCTTCACTTTTTGGCTTGGCCCTCGGCTTTGAGGCTGCAGGTCACACGCTCGTCGCATGCAAGTTCACTCTCGCCTACCCAAGACAAAGAAGTGAAGCCGAGCCGGTCAAGAGCGCCCGCATGCCTATTTCGAGTTTATCGTGGATATTCCTGAACGCTCGTGCGAGGCCTGCCCGACTTCCTTCGAGAGACCTCCTTCCTTCAGCCTGCAGGTCTCAAAGTCCTCACCTCTCGTTTTGAGCTCTACCGCTGGCTTCACACGAGGAGCTCGGGGCCCTTCGAAGTGCTGCAAAGAAGAAGAGGAACGGAAGCTTAAAGCCCCAACTCCCAGAGGGTTGCCCCTCCCGGGTAAGATCCTAAAGGTGGGGGCCCTTCTCGCCTTCACCCGCATCTACCGGAGACAGAGGGCGGCCGGCCCCAGAGGCCCTTCCCATTTTGGTTTCGAGTCCAACGCTGAGAGCACCGTGCCCCCCTCCCCGTAACCGATGAGGCGAGCAGGGATCATGATCGCTTGATGCTATAGGAGCAGGACTCTCCGCCGCGAGAGCCACCGGCTAGGGTCGCTTCCTCCATCCTTCACAACCCGACCTCGTAGCGTGGACGCCCGCTCGTAGAGAGCTCGCCTTCCGCCTGTGGCAATCGCCTTATGTCCAAGCGCCTCACAATCTTTCTTTATTGTTTTAGTTCTGTTAAGCAACCCTTCTTGCTTTTACAGGCTAATGGCAGTGTCTGCAGAGGGCCGCCTGCCAGGCTCCGCCAAGGCCGCGGGGCTATTAAGGCTAAGTGCTGTTTCCCTGATCTCCGAGAGGGCCGGCCTTCGAGCCCAGATAAGGGACTTGACTGAGGAGCTTATGAAGTAATCGGGTCCACCCACACGCTTTGACGGCGAGGTGTGTGCCGAGGATAAAGAAAAGAAGGTCCGAAGACTCAAGGTCGTCAAGACGAGCCGCGATCACTATAGAAGAGTTGCAAGTCATTAAGGGTGACCAGGCGCCTAAGGCAACCCGCTATGGACCGGTTCGCTAAGAGTTCGGTTGGGAACTCCGTGGAACGCTTAATGGAGGAGCTCGGCAGGCTTCGGATGGACCTTGAGAGACAAAAGGCTTTGGTTAGCTGGAGGGGCGGAGGCGAGCCTCAAGACAGGCCTCACCCACGGGCCTCTGCACACCTTCAAACAGAGGCGATCGACAAGGCCCTCGAGGTGGTTGATGAGGTACCGATCAACACCAATCAACTGGCCCAAAGACGCTGGCAATGCGGACCTACTCGAGACGTGGCTTACGGCCACCTGTCGAGACTACGCCTCGACGATGGCAGAGAGGTCCTCTAACTCATAAGGAGGTCCTGTGAGGGTATTTCCTCGAGCAGATTAATAGCCTACCAAATACTACGCCTTCCCGGTCCAAGGGTGCAAGGTCATGTTCCTAACCGCCGGCCGACTCTACATTCTCAATGTACAAAGCCTCCCTATAGAGTGAACTCCAGCCCGCGGCTCCGTGATATCAATCGCCGAAGCCATTCAACCAGGGTGAACCCTCGGTCGTCCATATGGAATAACTATATCCGACACTACTTCGGATGCCGGTAGCTGTGCAGGCCGAGGGGAAGGGTGAAGAATATATCGTTTTTGTCCCTGCCTATGCTTGCAAAGAAGATCTCAAGTAGGTGGTCGAAGACGGCATGCTAATATCGCACCAGACTTCGTCCACTGGGCGGAAATGGTATCGCTCATAACCGCGGCAAAATCGTCGCAGTATCATTACCGAAGTTAATGCTTTATTCTAATGCATTCTTTTGTGTTTGCACGCTTATCCGTAACATGACCTACCAAAGATCGAGAGTTCCACCCTGCTCAGGATGTTAAAAAGGCTGGCCCCATGCCCAATCGGTCATATGACCACGTATTTATGCCTTAATCAAGGAGTCAAGCTCCTACTGCTAAGAGAATGAGGCCAGAGGAAGTGTTGACAAGATGGCTCGAGCTGAGGCAGAGAGAGATGCAGCTCACCATGATGCCCTCGATGGTCTGTATGATGCGAATGCGCAGGGATTGCCGTGGTGAAGGTGAGTCCAAGTCAGTTAGAGTTCAAATGCCATGGCTGGGCCAGAGAAGAGGCTAGCGTAAGGCTGAAGATCAGCCACCTTCTGGGCCAACGAACGAGTCTCTCTGCTACTAGAACTCAGGACTTGTAAGGATGAAGTGTCCGCTATTGGGGCAGAGGCCCTTAAAGAGAAAAAGGCCCTTAAAGGAGGCTTATAAGGAGGGCTTCGACATAATCTTCAACTATGGGTATGGCTGCTTTGACTTTGCACATAATATTTGCAAAAGTCAACTCGAGGCTCCGAACGGGATGCTGGACACGTCTAAGCCGTTATCTCCAGAGTTCTTTAATAACCTCGACGCCTCGAAAAGGTCCGCCGGCCGATCCATAGAGATATTCGCCCAGCGAAGCACTTAACGCGCTGCAGAGGGATGGCCCCGCCATGCTCTTGAGATCGATAATAGCGAAGCAACAGCATCTCACGCTAAGGTCGGGCCAAGTAACGAGCATGCTTCTCCGCTTAGAGTAAATCCGTGGAGAGCGAGGGAGCATGATGTTTCGGTTATGCTTAGGATACTGATGAGCTCTTCGTTCTTCACTCCATGTTTCGTAGTCCCGGCTTTAGTTGTTTCAAACCGTGCCCAATAAAAAGCATGTGTTGTTATCAAGAATGTTACGTTGTTTACTAATCATGCGTTTTATTATCGAATCACATAATTAAGTTACCTACCGGTAAGAAAAGATGTACCTTTAGTAGGATATAGCCCACCGAATTTAACACCGCAGAAGCGTTCATCGCCCCTTCTACTCGCTTCCTTACCCGGGCTGAGATGTACAAATAGAATTAACCATATCGGGGCCTGCAGACATCAACCTTACCAGGACTTCATAATGAACTAGCTGGACATCAACCATACTGGGCCAGTAGAACATCAACCTTACCCGGACTTTGTAATGAACCAGCTGGGCATCAACCATACTGGGCTTGTAACACCTCAAAATATACCCTAGTCGTTTTCAACATGTTTAGGGTATTTTGTAGGTATAATTTGAAATTTTCGTAATTTAAATTCAAAACGTGAAAACCGAGAACCCGTAATGTTGCAATTTGTAACTTGTCAAAATGGGACACAAAAGCCATAATATAAGAAGATAATATGCTATAATAGAAATGGCATAAGTTGTAAAAATAGGCGGAGTTTGAGGGCTAAAGGGTAATAAAAGGAAAATTTGACCAAATTGGGATAAGACCAATTAGGGTCTCTCATTTTGGGGATATTTGGAGAGCAAAAAACGTAAAGAGAGGTAGAAGAAGAATAAGAAGAAGAAGAAGAGAAAGAAAGCCAAGAAAGGTATGGATTAGTATGGATTTGTATAGATTGTTATGGTTTTGTATGGATTTGTGAACTTTTGTATGGATTCTTGGATTCTTTTGTCAAGGGTTTATTATGAGTAGTTCTTAAACCCACCATTTACAAGTGCTTGTGGAAGTTGTTGGGTTGAAACTTGTAGGAATATGTATAGATAAGCTTGAAATGAGGATTTTATATTTGTGGGGATTCATGTAGGTCATTTGCTTGGGTGTATGAAATTCCTCCTGAGCTAGGGTTTGAGGTGTTTAAGAGTATGAATGTTGGGTGTTAGAAATCCTCTAACTTCCCTCTTGTGTTTATGTTTGGGTTATGAACCATTTGGAGTTGTTTTCGGTGATGCTTTTGGATTATTTTAGGTTTTTGGTTAGATTTCTAGAAAATGGACTAAATCAAGAACCCAGAGGCCTCTCGGGTCCTACGCTGCGCCGTAGGATCCCACGCAGCCGGTGCGGCCAAGAGGGAGGCCTGACGCCTCGAGTTTGCTACGCCTGGGTGAAGGCCTACGAGTGCAGCAAAGGCTATGTCGGCGCAGACTGCTCACAAACATGTGTTTTTGTTATGTTTTGCTATTCGTTATTCCGAGACTGGTCATGAACCAATGAAGACTCATGTGCATGAAATGGTCCATTCGTTTGTAAGGTAAAGGAAAATTAGACTCACATCGCCGCCGACGTAGCCTGATTTGCAAACTTAACGCCTCCGATGATAAGATAGTAAGTTCCCCGATCACATATAATTGTAGGATCGCTAAGACCTGTGATATTGAATGATATGAGTCTCTGCAGTGGGCAAGCACGTATAGTACTTTAATGCTCTCTAATTAATGAGACAACACTCTTCACCGCGCCAAGACATTTGGGTGATTTCTTGCACCCTAATTAAGACGACACTTCTATCGTTGCTTTCGCCTCGCCAGGCACACACCTCAAGATCGCACCAGATTCTTCGGTACTATTATTATAAACTACTCATTTCTTGTTACCCAGTTTTAGGTAGTCAAATAAATTTATATGTTAAGAGTCCGAATAACAACAAGAATAAAGCAATGCACATTGTTCCCACTCAAATGCACCTCCGTGCACCTCCAGACAAGCATAAGCCTCAGAGTACCTACGTACCTTGTACAAGCATAAGCTCTATAGTACGCACGCCCGTACAAGCATGGGCTTCCTATAACTTCTACAAGATCCAACAAGTATATGTCCGCTATAAGTATAGCACGCGTGATACTCCAAGCAGTTATATGAATTCATGAAAATTCCGACATCTCGCTATTGCATATCCGGGCATCTATATGCTAATATAAATGAGTATTAGTGCATGGTTGTCGATAAATCATATGTTTCCTACTAAGCATTAAGCTTAGCATGAGTTTTTTATCCGCAGGTACAAGAGAGATTCACATTCCGCATATTACCCGCCAACCAATCCAGTAAGAGTCCATCACAATAGGTTTTATGCTCTGGTTATGTAAATGTAAATGAACAGTTTTTGTATATGTATATGTAAATGGAAATCATGACTGTATGTATTGACACTGTAAACACCACTACAGTGGTAGTTTTATTTTGTATCTTTGTATATGACATTTTGATTAAGTTATAAGACTTAAACCCACCAATGTCTGAAAAAAGCAAGTAAGGAGTCCTAGTATAGTTTTGCGCTCCCTTCATCCACCCAGCGGCCAGTGACATGGCCGCGACACAACTCCTTACCCAGGCTTTGTAATGAACCAGTTGGGCATCAACCATACTAGGCCGGTAGGACATCAACCTTACCTGGACTTAGTAATGAACCAGTTGGGCATCAACCATACTGGGTCGGTAGGACATCAACCTTACCCGGACTTTGTAATGAACCAGCTGGGCATCAACCATACTGGGCCGGTAGGACATCAACCTTACCTGGGCTTTGTAATGAACCAGCTGGGCATCAACCATACTAGGCCGGTATGACATCAACCTTACCCAGACTTACTAATGAACCAATTAGGCATCAACCACACTGGGCCGGTAGGACATCAACCTTACTCGGACTTTGTGTACCAGACGAAATATGTTAGAAATTGAATCGTTTTTTATTGATAGTACCTTTTAAGGTATAACATTCCACATTCTAGAAAATAAAACCATCATTATCAATACATAACTGATTCACTGCCCAAAGATTACAATATATATCCTCCCTAGTTTGGCTAGAATTTTCGCTAACGGATCGGCCGTTTTAAAACTTTTCTTTTGGACTAAGTCCCCCCTGCCAAACATTCGTGGTTCCACACGCCTGTTGTATAGGTTTGCTAGCTCACGTGGTATGATGTTATTCGCACAATCACGTCACCCGCTTCACCGTGTCTAGGTTTTTAATCATAGATCTACTTGACTCTTAAATCAGTTCGAGCGTGGCATGCCAATTTCGTTGGGACTATAGCCCATTCCATAAGGGAGCGTAAGGGGGATATATCATTGGCCTATGGTCGTCAGTTTATGTTCTAAAGCACCCCAGTGGAGTTCATCCACCCATTGCCTTTAGATGAGTCTAACCTTTCTTACAAGGTCATCAGGTTTTATTAGAAGCTTCTCGGTCGCGTATCAAGGATACCAAGTGGAGTATAGATTCTTTATTTCTTCACTCCCGCAAAGTTCCTATATGCTCCTGGCCATCACCCGAGGCTCGTCCGATATAATTGGATCTGCATATCGAATCGGCAAACAATATTCTTTCAGATGAACTAAGTGACATCCTTATCTTTAATCGATGCGAAAGCCTCGACCTCTATCCACTTTATGAAATAATCAATGGCTACCAACAACAATTTTTCCGAAAGCTGGCGCGTGAGGTGGAACTACTTAATTAAGTCAATTCTTATCGAAATGGCTGAAGGGCTCGTAATGGAACAAATCTGAGCTGCGATCTCAAGACAAGTGGGCTAGTCTGGCATCGAATCACACTTTCGCATCGTAGCCTGCTGGCGCGACCCTTGGTCGGGCCAATAATACCCTTTGAGTGTGGGCTCAAGCAGGCCAACACTCACGCTCGATGATTACCACATGTCCCTTCATGCAGTTCATCCAATACATATTGTCCCTATTCGGTAGTTAAGCACTTTAGGTAATGGTCCGTCAGTGGACTCCGTTAAACAATTCGTCACAAAGAACCAAAGAGGAACTGACCACTTGATTTGGATCATGTGATTTTCCTTTGTTCGGGAGTTCTCCGTGCTGCTCCATCCGTGAAGGATATCTGCCCACTTGACTTACGGTAGTGATAACGAAGAATTCACCGATAATAAATGGGTAGGAACACTGTTTCTGTTATCAGAAGAGAAGCGGCTACGGCGGCCAAGGCATCCGCCGCCATCATAGCTCGTGATGTGTTCGAGCCCAAGTCAAAAGCTACCCAAAGCCGCCGCTTAACCAGGATACATACTTTGCCATTCGGGGTCTCTTCACGACTCATATTTTTCATTCACTCGCCTCTACCACTAACTCGGAATCATCGAATCATAAGCTTGGTTTACCGACACAATAAATAGTTCAATTCGCCAGATGGCCTCATATTCTAATTGGTTGCCGAGGTACTGCTTAAACGGATAGCGCTTGCTTAATTTTCTCCCCGATTAGAGATTTAAGTTGCAAATCGATGCCGGCTCCGGTTTGCCAAGATGCCCCGTCTACATTAAGGGTCCACCGGGCTCAGTCGCTTCGCTCACCCTGACGGGATTTGACTAGAAAATCAAACCTGTCTTTTTTATCCAATCTAATGAATAATTACCTGGTCACCGCCAATTCAATTGCCCATCGCGCCCATACCCGAACAAGTCGCGGCAATGAAGCCAAGAGGAAGGTTAGCAGCACAACAATGGGGTGTGTCATAGGCAGAGCTTCTTCGTCATACTCCTAAGGGCTAGCACTCAACAGGTGGTCAGACGAGCCTCTCGCGTTAGCTGACCTGCTAACGAAAAATACTAGCCTCTACTTTCTATCCTCATCTTCCTTGAACAGGGCATCACTCACTTAGACATCTAAAACTGCCAAGTATACGAAGAGTGTTTCGTCGGCTTCAGGGCTAGCAAGTGTGATGCCCTAATTCCTGCGGGTCATTTTGTACTCTTTTTTTTAACAAAGGCATGAACAATAAAGTATGAACAAAGGTAAAGAGCACCGTGGTTCAAATAATTCCACAAAGACAAAGGCGCCGCAAGGCCACAGCATTGTCCCGTTTGACGCAGACTCCGTGCATCGTGAACTATGTCACGCGCGCTCGATCCGACACCACGTAGCCCTATCGCGACACCCAAAAGACTGTGTCGCGACACCAAATGTACCCAACCCCAAGGCGATAGACTTCGCTTAGACAAGGTCTGCCACGATACACAAAAGGTCATGTCGCGACACCAAAAGCTCTCAATCACAAACGCCTTTGTCGCGACACTCCAAAAAACTCTGCCGCGCACAGTAGGTTAACTCGGGCTACAACAAAAGAATTCTCTTCAGATAGAGAGTTTGCTGAGGTCTCGCTGTGATGTACTCTTCCTTGTCGCAAATAGAGGCGACGCTGGGCCGTGTCCTTCATTACAGCGCAAGACGCCACCAGCGCTTTAATTGTCTCTAAACCACCAAAGCACATGACATAACCGGAAATGGGCAAGAGTCTACCCCATTTGATCCCCACTTTTTTTCAGCCTAAAATCAACATAATTGTTTTGCTTGTCACAGCATTCACTGAACTAGAAACTTTGTCAAAATGTAATTATCATACAAAAACGAGTTTAATTACAACTCTTTGTCCTTCAATTACAATTACAAAAATAGGGTTTTCACCCATAATTTATACGATACAAAAAAAACGAGGCCTAATTTGGCCTTTACTCAGCCACTAAGGCCTCGGATGAGCTTCGTCACCCGATGCACCTCCCCGTACCTCAAAATTATTTTCCTATGACTTTTCAGTAAATACGCGAAGCAATTTCCTACATGAGTTACCTCACTGGCTACCATATACATGGTGAACACGAAAAATGATCCAAGTAAATCATGTATCCCTACTTAATGTCACATGCTCTGTCCCATGCCCCAGTCCTGACCTACCTCTTCACACATGAAATTGCCATAAAGGAAAAATTGTTTTCAAAACAAAGGTATCTCGTTTTACTTGTGGACAACCCTCCGATATATATTGAGCGACATACTCCGATAAATAAATTCAGGACAACCCGCCAATATATTGTATGATGCATCTATAAATAATTATTATCAACCTTCTCCTAAACCTTGTCGCTACACCTAGTGTTCATATGTCCGCGCTGCATACGTAAATAATGATGGCCATTTTCATGCCAATTCATGTTAATATATCAAGTATGCAATATACTAACATAATTACACAACCAATATGTTGTTCATCTCAGCAATACCACAAACAACACACATGGGCCATTTAACCGGTTCGACAATTCATCTTAGAATTACCCAAAAACAACCGGGGCCGGACTATCCTAAACAAATTCCTAACATTTCAAAGACTTCTAGTCCAAAATCTTAAGAACTAAAATGCACGCGACCCCAAAATACACCAACCATTAGGATGGCTCTAGTCAAATATTAAACCAAGTAGAAGAAAACTCCTACTCTCGAGTTTGGGCTCCTGATTCAGTCCATCCAAGCTCACCGTGAGATGAACTTCCTGCTTTCTTCTCCTCCAAATTAACAATCTGATCGTCATGAAATCTAAAGAGAAGGTAGAGCCTTCATGCCTTCTTTTTCTCTCTCTTTCTTTTCCTTTCCCACCGATTTGACAGCTGGGTCAAGTGAGATGTTCCCACGCTACATGTCACTCTCTTAGCTCTCAGATTACCCTTACCTTATCCATCCATCATCTCATCCAATCATGTGTCGCCATTACGTCTCCTTTGTCTACTGAGCTCTTGCTGATTTGCCCCACTTTGACATCGTGCACCGTGAGCCACTCATCACACATGCCAAGTGTCCCGCATTTGTCTCTGCAGATCAAAACGTGGAAATTCTATTATCTAGTAATTCACTAAATTTGATGTGGTAATTAGATTTAAGACGATTTCAACATAGTTCTGCTTTGTCATCTCGTGGATCTAAAAATTCTTGATTTCAACCGAAATTACGCTTTACCATTTCTTAGAAAACTGACTTTCTCGGATTTTACAAACAAGAATCGGATCAAGATAATGTCGATACCGCTGGTGGCTTCATCACATTCCTCATTTCACCTAAAACAGTCAGTCCTCGAGGGTAGCAAATAATGCTTTTTAAACAACTGTGAAACTAAGAGATGAACCGGGCCTAGCATACAATCACAATAATCATAGAATTCTTTGTATACGGTCAGACTCCAAAATAGCTCTAATATGGACAGCTTCTATAATCCCACGAAACCTCAATAACGCCCGTGCTAACTCCAAAGGCTCATATTTTGAGGGATTAAGCTTCATACCGTATGCCTGAGAGTCTGTAAAGCTTCTCTCTACAAAGGTCCAAAGATGGTCCAAGCATTCTTCTGACTACCAGATGTCATCAATGAACCTCCATGATTTTTCCAAGTAAATAATCTGAACATCTTCGGCTGGGTCACTAACCTCTCGATATCGTCGTCTTCGGCATTTTTTAAGCCAAACGACATCACATTGTAATGCCGTGAACAGTCCAGTGATAGCGGTTACTTTTTCCCATCTCGTGGATGCAACAAAGGCGATGAGATCTGATACATCCACCAGAACGACAACATCCCATGCCCCACTGACACAAATAATCTGCACCATCCAGGCGGGAGTCGACTCGTTGTGCCTCATCGAACCGCTGTAGTCTACACACACTCTCCATTTATCGCCTTTTCGCACTACCACATTGCTCATTCCGTACTTTATCTTCCGATGAATCCACTTTCATAAGATTATCCACTTCCGCTCCGAATAACCCGATGTCATTCCAGTGGAAACGCCTCACTTTCTCCTGTCAACCACCAGTCAAGGATGACATTCAGTTTGTGAGATGTATAAGTTATGAAGGCAGCATGTCTGTGAGTTCTAAGCACATCCATATTCTGTGAGCATAACCGATTGTATTTGTTCCTTCTCCATACCTATAAAGGTGGAACCAACATATGCTGACTTATTCCTACTGCTCAGCATATTGATTCTGTAAATTCACGGCCTGGCTTCTCCCTTTCTTCCAATCTGAGCCACTATTTGTAATTACTATTCCGAGGCCCCATGGGCCTGACCAGGAGCTTTCGCTTCTCATGCTCCTGCATCAAGGCAATCCAGAGGATCATTCAAGGTTACTGGTCGCCAGAGGTCAATTTGCCCATCACTAGTTAGATAGCTGATCATTTGGTGGTAGGTTGAGGGCACAACATTCATCGACAGCCAGCCGCTAATAATACCAGTACCAGTCCTCGATAATCAAAATAAAACTCATGAACCACCGCCCGCCACGAGAGACACGTCACGTTACCGTGGTCACCTGCTATTGCCAGATAGATTGCACGATAATCACCACAAAAGATGAACATCTGCTGTGTGCGTAAACAGAATGTGTCGGCCGCCACGCGTTAGGGTCAACCAGTACGTAATATCAAAATCGATACAGTGGCAAGCACAGGTGGAGGAAGACCTCTGGATGTTAATGGTGAAAGATATAGTACAGACCGCGATTATCTTCACACATTCCAGACGGATGGTGTTTTAATCGCTCGATCGTATGTAAAACAAGAACAATCCTTCTTCGGCGCTGAGATCACTAATGGATCAGTCGGGTCGCCAGATAAAGGTTATGGTATTAGATCGAAGAGCTTGCATCAGTTTCTTATTCTTGAATCAGAGGGGTGTCTGTATCACCTAAAATATAGCCATGTTTTTAAACATAATTAGGGTATATTATTAGTAATTTTGGTAATTTAAATGCAAACATGAAAATAGAGAACCTATAATTTAAAGATATGGCGTAATTGTAATTGTCAGTAGTGGAACAAAGTTTTTATAAGATAAGAAGGCTATCATAAAGCTTTATGCATAACTTGATCGTTACTAAAGGCACTTGAGACCCATTTAAATAAAAGAAAATTAATATAAAAAGGGGATGAGACCAAGTGAATTTCATTTTTTTTGATGCACGTGAAAAGAGAAAGTATAGATAAGTGGAATAATAAAGGCAGAATAGAATGATGAGAAGAAAAGCCAAATAAAGGTATGGAAGTCTAGGTTTTTGTTCTGGAAAACAATTTTAGTATTGAATGTTTGGAATTTGTGTACAGAATTTTGGATGGGTGTCTATGTTTTTGTATGGGAAAATCAAACCATAAACCATATTTGATAACTGAGCTCAAAATTGTCCATATAAAATCTGATCATATTTGAACTCATATTAAGTCCAAAAATCACGAAAACAATAGGCCTTGCTGGTTTCTTGTAGCCACTGTTCACGGGAAGCCTCCAATTTCGGACGGTCATAATTTCTTCATCCGAACTCCGTTTTGGATGCTCTTGGACTCTATGGAAATCCCTTTGAGCCTAGAATCCATCCATATATAGCTTGATAATATTGGAACTCATATTAGAACCAGAAATCATGAAAACAATAGGCCCCCGCCGGTTGCTCGTACACTGCTCATGGGAAGCCTCTCTAATTAAATGCCATAATTTCTTTTGGAACTCCGTTGATGTTCTAGGACTCTATGGAAGTTTCCCTTGAGTCTACAATCCATTCATATATAGCTTCTGATGATATTGGAACCTATATTAGTCCATAATTTAAGAAAGAACAGGTCTTGTCGGTAAGGTTGTAGCCACTGCTCACTAGCCTCCAACTGGACGGTCATAATTTCTTCGGTCCGAACTTTGTTTTAGATGTTCTCGACTCTATGGAAAGCCCTTTAGTCTAGGAATCCATTCATATATAGCTTGATGAAATTGAATGATAGGGTAAATATTTACATACATGGTAAACTATAGTTATTCATGCATATAATGAGATATGAAAAATGCAAATATACAAATAAATGATTGTAAATATCGCATATGATTACCGGATGACAATAATTATTCGGGAATATGAGATATGTACTGAACATAAAATACACATGGATTGGTCTACTTTAGAACCCGTAGAGGGATGACAGTATGCCTACTGTGGAAAAACAAAGCTCCACTCATGATACCACCACGGCCCCATTTAATACACAAAGGCCTTCTGCAGTTCTTATACATGGGTCATTATCTCCATACAATGATAATAAATGGTCTTGGTCTTATAATCACTATTTCAGATAGTGAGTACAGCGCCTTCGGACCCTTATGGTTTCCTTTATCCACTTCTAAGGCATATAATGGAAAGATGCACCAATGACTTGGTCATGACATATAAAACGAGCAGATATGGATAGAGAAGATAGCACCGCTTATGCGATGACAAGTATATTGTGATAAGAACACAATAAAGTAAACATATGAAATATAAATGAATGTTGATAAGAAATGAAACATGATATATTAAACAAATATGATATGTATGTTATTGCTTAAATGATATAATATAGACATGATAAGGTGATGATCCGTGTTAGTGGTTGTCCACGAGTTTAGTCCCACTAAGCTATGTTTAATTCCGTGTTCCATCCCAGAAGTTACACAGGAGTAGTTTAAAACGAGAAGTCCTGAGACTCCACATCAAAGAACCAAGGTCAACACACTACTAGGTACCCAATTAAGATCTTGGTTCATTGTATATGTTTTATTTTTGTAAACAATGTAAATAATATTGTAAAATAAGCTGAAAAGTTTATATACGGAGTTTGCATATATTTGCAATTTGTCGCTATTGCACATAAGACAAGTTAAATGCTTTAACATTATATGAATGAAACGTAAGCTTTGAAGGTTATCAGTTTATAAAAAATAAAAAATAAAAAAATAACATCTTGCTGGACACTTGGTGGCACTCAAGTTGAGGCGCCCCACGCCTGAACTCCCAAAGGTCGTCTCCGAACATATCTCCTGAGGTGGCCGACCTTGATTAATCTTTCCACCATGAATTTCAGGCTTCGATATCGATTGGTCTCATGCCCATGGTCTCTGTGGTAATCACACCAAAGACAAGTCATAGTCAGGGGATCCCGACCAATGAGTGTGGGCCATTTAAAGTCGAAAGTATCCTTTAATGAGCTTTAAAGAAGTCTCTGGTCGTAAGAGATGTTCGATGGTAACCGTGGGGGTTCCCCTTTCTCTCTAATCAATCTCGAGCGCTTTCTGCCTCTACTGGGCCCCTTTGCCACCTCAGCCACCCTTGCTGGCCGATTTACTGACGTGATCATCACTGTCCCGGAGGTTGCCCGATATTATCCTCCAAGCTGAATATTTATCTCACCGCCCCGCATACTCTTCCGGCTTGTTTCAGCAGATCTGTGATAGCAGAGAAGACCGTAACGGCCTTAAAACCTTTGGAAATTATGGAGGGACCGCATCCGAAGGTCAGACGAATCAATATGTTGACGACCTCAAGCTCTTCAGAAATCACGATGGACTTTGCCCCTCTTGAAGATATTTGTAAAGAACCGATGCTCCTTCCGTCTAATTGCTACGGTGTATCAAATGTGCAAGCAGCCCATAACTCATCGAACGAAGTCGATAGATCTCCGAGCTCATTGGAACCGCTACTGCGGCGGGCCCGGTCGTCGAACACTTTGCGCTAGTAGGCTGCCGCCTCCGCATTGAGTATCATCGCTTGATTGAAGTGCGGAAGATGTGGTATCATATGGGGCCATCATACATGGCAAAGACTAAGCAGCCAAAGCCACGCCGACCGCTTCAGCTTAAGACGCAGCCCAACAGAGATGAAGATGTTCCTCTGTGTCCTCTTGACGCGTGGTGGATGAAAGCATATGCGCCATGCGCGTACAGCGGTAGATACATGAAGAGTGACGGTGCTGGTCCTTATGCCATGGTAAGCATTTTCGGGGCCCGCTTTGACTCGCCGTTGCTCACACTCCTCCGTATCGCATGCATGCCACTAACGAACGGTCAAACGGCACGTAAATTTTCTTCGATTCACCTCCACGCTGTTTTTCGGGTGGCGATCGTGAAGTGGAGAGCTACCAGAGGATAACTCGTCGTCCGCTGCCACTATCGCCTAGCCGGATAGGCTCCTTGCCTTTATTTTGTTTAACCAGGTGTAGGTGGTCGCTCCCCGTGCGCTTCACCCCATCCTCACCTGCACGAGCTCACAGCGACTCTTCACGCAGATGATGGTTAGCACGACTCTACAATTTAGCCATCTGTTTGGCCTATTCTTCTTGCTTTGTCTCCATATCTTGAAGCCAGAGAAGAAATTGGTCTTCAAGGGACTAATTTGCTCAGTTGCTGGCCATAGCGATAGGACCTAACGAACCGAATGAGTGAGCAAGAACTACCAAATCTTCTGGGGCGCTGGGATCACAGATCACGACAGAGTCTGCCACTTTCCCATGAAATTTTGTTGGTCGCTCCTACAGACGGCGCCCAATTATTGTCTCTCACCCTCGTAGAGTCTCCGCATCGTTGGGGTATTAACCCGAAGCAAGAACCAAAGAAACAAATAGCAACTTCCTGTGGTGTGCCACTTAGCTTTGATGCTGGCACAGAGAGACAGAGATGTAAAATGTCGGCTTCGCAGCAGTGTATTTTTCACATACCTTCAGCGGTCATCTTTCCCTACGCGAAGGAGGAGGATGATCCCACTTTTATGGAAAGTGGGAGATTATTTCAATAGCAGTTAGCGTTTCATCGGCGACCAACCGTTTTTGATAACTAAGTCGTCCAAATCTTCCGCCTCAAAGATTGTTTGATCATCCTAATGGTGGTTACGTACGAGGTTTGTAGGAGGATATATTCTTGAACTACAAGGGATCAACCGAGAAATCATTGGCTGACCATCTTCTTAGAGACGACAGCCGGCTAGAAAAGGGTGTGCAAATTTGGCTAGGAAGAGGGCGTGTTGTCCGGCAATAAACCCCTCGGGAGGCCTCACTGCGGATCGGATAAACCTACAAGCCTGACCAGGCTGTGTCCAGGGATCCTGTTCGTGTGGGGATACTTGGGCCTCATGTGGGCTTTAATCCGTCTAAGCCTGATGAATGGGGATGCTAGGCCAAAAGCCATGATACCCACATGGATGAATGTCAAAAATGTGAAAATGAAGGTGTAAACTCCAAAATTTGCATATATTATTATTACTTTCATTAATTTTTAATATTCAATTTATTTATTTATTTATTTATTTTTCTTATATCCCCATTCTCCTACCCTTATTTTCTTTCTACCCATACCCTGCTCAACCTAAACTCCTTCCCTCCCCGGGCTCTTTCCATTTTTTTTTTGTAAGACCCAATCGATCCTCCTCTCTTCTTCCTCCAACGCCTCTTTCTCCTTCATTTTCTCTCCTCTATTCTCCCTCTTCTTTAACCCATTGAAACGAAAAAGAACTCAATTTATCTCAGCTTTTTTTCTAAACTCAAGCAAATTAAAATAAACTTTAACAATAAAACTCACATTTTCCCTTTCTTCAACTTTTATTTTTTTATTTTACTTTTTTCTTTTTTCCATTTTCACCACTACTATTTATTGACGCCGAGGTGTCATTTAACGGTCACTATCAACGACCAGCCACTCAATGATCACTATCTTCTACTTGCATATACCTTTTCTTAAAGAGTCACAAGAATTTATATTTTATTTTCTCTTAAAAATAATAAAATAGTAGCGACTTTAAACCATTTTTAAATGGTTTTCAATAAAAAAAGTCCATTTATCGAGTGGGATGCACATGAAAAACGTTGGTCCACAGTAGAGTTACTTTTCATGTTTTTGCTTTTCATATTTAATTTAAGCACTTTCATGCTTTCTGTTTAATTTTAATATTTAGCAGAATATTAATCAAAAAAGAATTATAGTTAATTTTTGTTGTAAATCAAAAGAATTAGAGATATAAAGAGGACAAATAGAGAATTCAGATAAATTCGACGATTTCTATTTCATGATTGTCTTATTTGATAGCTGAGGATGAGAAGGCTAAAAAGCTCACACAATGATACCTATATTGCAACGAAAAATATATTATCCAAAACTAATATTTATATTAACATTGCAATATCTTCCTTAATGACTCATCACAGATTATTAGTACCGCCTTATTAAAACTGCTGCAGAAAAACCCAATGGATAAAACCCGTATCATAAAAAGAGTACAAGATAATTAATATCTTTAACAATACCCCCGAAGTGACATGATACTTCATTCCTCGAGATTCTTTCGCTTGGCGCGATACCAATCCGACGCACGCTTCGAACGCTATAAAAGAGGTGTTGCTTTGCAACAATCGCTGGTATTTATCATCGGACCCATCTCAAGGTACATTGATCTCACCACTACTTTGAAGTTCATATATAGAATAATTTTGGTGAAATGTTAGTTCAACACCTTTAATATATCTTATTTCATGACATGATATTCATATAATACCGTTGGTTCATTCTAATAGAAGATAATCCACATGACTTCATGCGCTAGATCACGGACCAGCCAAACACACTCTAGCTAGCTTTTGCGCTGCAAGTATTTCGAATATCTGAGAGGTCACACCATAGTTGTTTAATCATTCTCAGAGGTAGCAAGATTTGGTTAAGCAAATATATGTCCTGGCTCTGGATCTTAGCCAGGAGGGTCCAAAGATACTCGCATTCGCATAACCAAACAATCAGGGTTCCAATGTCTTAGAATAAAATAATCCATGTCACATGCTCTGAGATATCTTAATACATGTTTAATTCCATTCAAAGGTTTTTTAGCGTAACTCGTATCTTGCTAGTAAATTAATCAAAAGCAATGTCCGGTCGAAAGTATAATTTGCAAGATACATTAGTGCCCCAATTGCACCAGATATGGTACTTCAGACCTGCTTCATTTTCTTCTTAGGCCGAACGGATTCAGTCACTTCCAAGTGACCTAACAACCATAACTAGATGTGATTTATCCATATAAAAGCGCTTCGTGACTTTTCTTATATGTTGATTGATGGATTAATACACCATTTTGAACAATACTGATCTGTGCCGAGACAATATTTTGTTTTCCCAAGATCTTTCATTTCAAATTCCTTCTTAAGTAGTCAACTGCTGATGATTTCTTCGTGGAGTCCCAATAAATTCAAATCATCCACACATACCGTAATAATTGCAAATTCGCTTGCTACTTTCTTGATAAAACCATGACAAATTAATATTCATGATATCCTTCTTTTATAATAATGGCAACGATTATACCACATTCGACCGACCGCTTTCAATCCATATAAAGATCACAGAATTTGATTGAATATATGCTTTGTGGTTTTGAATTCATTACTGTGCAATTTGAATCCTTCAAAGATTTTCTATATATACATTAGTACTAGAGATTCCATATAAATAGCCGTGACTACATCCATCACCCGCATATCAAGTCCTTCGTAGGATCATAATATATTAAATAGCGAAATGTAGTTGCATCCATTACTACGGAGAATATGCCTCTCATAATCAATTCTGTGTCTTTGTGAGAAACCAAATACAAGGCTGCTTTATATCGCACTATCTACTTTGTCATTCGCTTTCAACAAAGATCCATCAGATCCAATAGGTTTTATGTCTTTAGGTTTTGAAACCATCGGGTCCAAATACCTCTCACAGCCAGTGGACTTTAACTCGTTTGAATTGCTTCTTTCCATTTTAACCAATCACTACTTACATTCATCTATATTTGTGGCTCTTGATCTTCTCATCATTATTTATGCCCAGTCACTGGAAAGAAAAAGCACATCTATAAGGGTAGTATTTAATTCCGCATTTTACTCCTTATGTATATAATTGATAGAGATTTCTTCATCATATGTACCTATTAAACTCAAGGAGATAATCGATCAATCGATACTTCGCAGGGCTTATTAGTTCACACGCATATCATCAACTACTTCAGGTGCCTTCAGAGCGCCTCTCTGAGTATTAATTTAACATTTTTCTTTTCTAGAATTGTCTTTTTGACAAGAGGTCGCCCATCGCTTTAATCAGGCTTGTGCTCATTAGCCATGCTATATTTTCAATTTTTCCATTGGAATTTCAATTCGTATGGATATTTGCAAATGGGTATATGTGATTTTGTAACTTTGCTTAATCAATAATGCACTGTGTAATCGACGGTAAGATCTTGTAAATGAATTATCTTTTGAACCTCTAGTTCGACATTTCAGGAGGGTCAAAATGAGATAAAGATGATTCATTCCATGTAATTTTCGCTCATTCTTCCGAATTGGCTTTCTCCCTAATGGCGGGAAAACATTTTCGCCAAAATGACACCGCAAATCGAAAGAAACCTCACCGTGAGAGGCCTACCAGGTGATATTAGATGAGTGATTTAACCCGACTGCTAATTAGGCCACCAATTTCGTCGCATGAATAATAGCATGCCCCCATGCCACAAAGGCAATTTGGTTTTCAAAAGTAAAGGTCTAGCAATTAACTCGCACGCTTAATAAAGGATTCACCAACCCATTCGAAAGTATGAACATGATAACAAATAAAGATCTATTCCACTATTACAAAGAATAATTAAGAAGGTTTGGAGATTGAGATCATCAATATTGTCAAGACACTGTTCTGATAGTGATCGTGAAACAAATTGGTTCGACTATTATTTGAGCTAGTAATTCAGGCAAACGCACACTCCCGTAGAAAGAAGGCATACATGAGACCATCGAAAGTGATCATCAATCAAGATGACCATAAAATAGCGAAAGTGGTCCACTGCGGGTGGACAGCCCACAAATATCCCCTTGAATACGTTCAGAAAAGGTGAGTCACAACTTAGTAAAAGATGGTCTAACATTCACTACTGAGAACAAGACAATTAAAATCATGAGATGTTAAAATTTGTCCGCTTGTTAATGATGCCCATTAGAATTAACGACTATCGCCAGATCATATAATCTGATGTTCAAGCCGCTCATGCCGCAATATAAATGCTTTAACAACTTCCGGTTTATTATATGATTCAATAGGCCTTATAGCTTGTTTGATATAACCCACATGATAAAGAAGCCATTTGTTCCAAGATTTGCTTTGCCTTAAAGATAGGAAGCAATGAGTAAATACTATTTCCATTCATTTACTATAGCTTCAATGCTGATAACCATCATGAATATCCTTGAAACTAAGTAAATTTAGATTAGATTTATTAGAATAAAGGGTATTATTAATTTGGAACTTGGTACCATTAAAGACTATCAGAAAGGCTCTTCCTGAGCTCTTTAATTAGTCAGGACTCAATATTAAGCCATTAGATGAAATTTAATGTTAAGTTTGGTAATATTTCATTCCTAGATTGCGTGGGTTGTGGCAATAAATAACAAGACATTCATCTCCTTAGCAGATGATATATAATCGATCAAGTCAAAATATAAATCCATGGTATCTTCAAAGAAAACAAATGTAGATATAAACTAAAGTTTGCATTAGATAACAACATAAGAAAAGTAATATAATAGTCTGATCAATCATAGCAAACATTGCTGCATCACTCAATCAAATGGTCTAGATTTTCACTTTGATCCTCAAAGAAATCGAATATCAAAATTAGTTAAAGGTACATCTCGATCATCAAAAGACTTTGCATTACTCCGTTGCCATCTTCTCGTGGAGAGACTTGATGCAGGTCATTAAATTATTATGTCATCGCCATCACTAAAAATTTGTCTCAATTTGCTTGTTCTTTTCCTTTAATTGGAGCACTGATAAAGCATCAACTAAATGCTTGGTCGTACGACAGGTACAAGACCAATGACCTTTCATTCCACATCTATAGCATCTCGCTTCATATGCTTGCTTGTTATGTGGCCCCGGGTGTGCTCATTTAATGTCTCTAATGAGCCAAACTCCGTTGTTATTGTTTTTATTTTGAGATTGATTAAAATTTCCTATTCAAGAGTTATGTTCGGTCACGACACGACTTACGCCACGACCACCGCCGCCCGCCCATAATGATATCCACGCCGTCCATGTTTATGAATAGAAATTGACTTAGCATTGGTTTCCTGTGCAATGATAATCGGACCGCGTTAGTATGACTTTGGAGATTTATTTACTTTTAATAATGTCGTTATTTTGCTCGCCTACAAGGGAGGCATGCAATTAACTCGAATATTCAGAAAACGACGCCTCTATATTGCCATGCAGAGCATGTTAGAGGCATGAAAGGTAGTATAAGTTTTCTCGAGCATGTCCTTTAATGCGATCTTTTCTCCACATAATTGCAACTGAGAGCTAATTTTTGAAAATAGTCTAGTTGTAGTCAAATTTGCACTGACTTGAACTCCTGGTAATCTTAAATGAAGCCAATCATAACGGGCTTTCTTTTGGAAGTATTACTGTCTTCTTTGATATCACATCTTTCAAACATCTGAGAATCACTGATCTTTAACTCAGATATTCACTTTTTCAACTATATCATTTATGATGGCTTAATGAAAATTAAGGCCTTGGCGCGATCCTTCCGCTTAGGATGCGACATTTCCTTCTTTTTACAGTATTTCCAAATCACAAAGATCCAAGTGGATCATCCTTAATCCATCAAAGATAAATAATTTTTGCCCAAATGTCTGTATAAAGAATTCAAGTTTAATGTCGACATTTCTTTTCTCGTTTTCGCTTTTCTCATTCAAGTTTTCACAATAATAACTGGTCAGAATCAAAAGAATTAGAGAGCAGAGCGCTTAAGAGACAAAAAGTATATAATTCCTGATAAATTTAATGATTTATTTAATACTGAAAAATCAAATTCATTTAGGTTTATATAGAAAACAGCCTTTACATAAATGATACATTAATACAGATGCTAAAATTTTTACATAATGAATTATTATCATAGAATTTGTCAATGATTTATTATTCAAAATCCAATATTTATACAATATTTATAACAATTTTAATATTTTGAAGTGTTAAATAGATTTCATAAATGTGAAAGTTCGTCGGGACAAGAAAGTTAATAATGGAAAACATTAACACTGAGAGACAAGGTCCAATCACAGATTTCTATAATGAAATCTCTAACTTTATGTTAATCCATAAATAATGACGAAAACGTCAATGAATTCAAATTTTCCTCCCTTTAATGGATCGGCCCAGCCTGGTCAGGACCTTCCAATCATTCCATTATAAATGAGCATTTTAATTGTGATGTAAACATTTAGTAAATTTATGTATTTTCTGACACCCGCATATAATCAAGTCTTATATATATATATATATATATATATATATATTTTCAAGATCACAACCATTCCAATAACTGAGATGATCACAATGAATGGTCCGCACACTATTATCGACATTATTTATAGTAATAGAGAGCTTGGCAGTTTTCATCCTATGCTAAGACATCACCTAACATATCAAATCATTTATTTCACCACAATAATTTATTATGTCCCATTAAAAACCGCGCATGGATGTGCGGTGGGAAACTCCAATTAATCTATGCTACCCTCTAGATAGTTATGATATTATTATTTGAACATTTATGATTCTATTTTTAACTTTTTTCTTTTTTAAACAACTTTTCATATTACTTAGATGTTATTATGTTTATTTTATTTTAAAGTATTTTTTATTGATACAAGACATTAATAAGATTGTTATATACACCTAAATTAATTCTTTCCTTTAATAAGGTTTCATCAAGTCTCCCTTAAACTAAATTTTCTTGTTTTTCATTATATTAAGATACATCGTTTACATTTAAACTCATGCCAATGTCATACTTCATTCACACTATTTTCGTTGTTTCATGAAGAATAACTGATCTAATAATGACTATTGAAAAACCATGGACTTGCTATGGTTCAACTTGTTGGAGTAAATCCTTTGACCCATTCATTAGTATGATATTGCTTTATCGTATATGTTCTCCTTTATAGTTTTTGTTTGCAGTTTTTCTCCCACAAACCTCATAAATTAATTTAGATTTTATTCATACTATATATTCATAAGCCTTTATTCCTAACTAATATAAGACATTATGAGAATTTGGATACATACCCAATAATCTTCCCCTTAAACAAAGTTTTAAAACCTTCCCAAACTGCTAAGATTTTTGATTTTAATACAATCACTACTATTAAAAAGTAAACTTAAGTTAAAGACATTCTCAGCCGTGAACACATATTCAATAAAAAGGCAAGTCTTTTTTGTTTTATTATAATAATAATAATTATTATTATTATTATTATTTTATTTTACTTTTTTAAAACGCTATGTAATGCTAAAGAGACACACTCTAATAACCCATGGACACGATTTCCATCTTGCCTTGACCTTCCAAAACAAAAGATTCTCCATAAAAAAATGGACTTACATAAAACCTAGGTGATAGAGCCCAAGTTTTAAAAAAAATGGAAACAGTAGACGGTATGCCTTTTTATTGAAAAGATCCTATTTGAAGAATAAAGATGAAATTGGATCTGAAAGATCCATAGAGTATGGTCTCAAGAATTTTTCACCATATTAAAGTGCCCATTGCCTTTTGTTGTTTTCCCTCAAGGAAATTGTATCCAAAGATTTGGAGAAAATAAACATTATGGTGGTCATATAAAATGCATTTATACTACCTCTACATTATGAAAATTCCAAAATACCATAAACTGCACAAGACATGTGGATCATTTTTTGCTGAATATATATTTTTCATTAAAAGATGAGATCTGCTTTAGTGATTTAAAAACTACTGTATGAAAATGATTTGAGTTCACTATAGTTTGTTCTTGACTAAGAAAACAAACAAAACCATAAATATGATTCATGATATAAAATATGGTTTGAGGAAAACCCCAGTTCTGAGTCTCAATATCGTTATTTGATCAATGCTCATAGAAATGATCATCTCTTAATCTTCAATCAGTCTCATCAACAATCAAAAATATATTTTTTTATTAATCAAATGCAACAATATCAAGATAATGATTAACTGACTGGTGTCTCATAAGATACGCAATAATAATCAGTAAAAGTTCATGAAAAATATGTATATTTTGATATTTAATCGAGTACATATCAATAAAAACTGGTTGGCTGATATAACATAATGTTCATTCAATAAAACACTGAGGACTGGAAGTCATCTTATTTATTAATGATAATAAATGTTAGTCTTGCTGAACTGATTATATATTAATAAATTGATCCATTAACTGATATCGGTCTATGGAAGCAAATAATCTGAGTTTAGATACTGATCTTTATCTACTCTGATAATTGAGACTGATTATTATACAGTTGTCTGTATAGCTCCTAAAGTTAAGCACTCAAACACTTCCTATAAGACTATGAAGTATATCTTTATGAAGAACAAAACATTAGCTTCTCAAAAGCCACTTATAAGTACATTAAGATAAGATGAAAGAGGCCAGGTTTTCTTCCTAAAAGATGATACAGATATATGCGGCTTCAAAAAAGTTATTCTTTAAATATAGGCTCTTGAGAAAAATTATTATTTGTAATAGTAAAATATCCAGTCACCGGTATTAAAATAATCCAGCCTCATTTTTATCAACCAGAACTAGTTTCAGTTATAAAACATTATAGTGTTAGCTCTGACAGCTTTTGATATCCAAGGCAGATCTACAGTGCCTTATACTATAAGGGATGACTGAAAACATAGAAACAATGTCTTCACATGCTGCCTGATATGGCAGTATGTTGGCTCTCACGTTTCTCCTAGATTTATACAAGAGTTTGATCTAATACTTAAAGACACAACCCAAGAATTATCTATGGAAAGGGCCGGTCGCTTCTGCTGGTCGAAGTGACTGGGGAGAGCTTCGGTCCCTGATACACAATTGAGTTTCAAAACACTTAAAGTACAATAAAGTTCTCAAAATGATAGCCTCGCTTAACCTCGATCACATAAGAACCATGCTAGCAAAAAAGTTGAGCCAGTCTTAGTCGGCTGCACTTATGATAGCCAGAAAGCCTTGACTAACTGAAACCAATACTTCAAAGATGTTTCAATAGTTTTTTTAAATTTCATAATATCGTCAAATTTTAAAAACTAATAGAAAAATAAAATAGAATAATTATTTTTATCTAGAAACAGTTTTCCAAAATAAGAAATCCTAATCCATTTGTTCAGGTCATATGAAAATCAGTATTATATATTCGCTTCTACACACAACTTAATATGTTTCTCATTTTATGAGTCCCATCCTGATCCACTATTATTTTTCAATTTCAAACTATCTATTTAAAATAACATGATATGTGGAGATGAGGTAGTGCTCTCTCTGTCTGTCTGCTTGAGATTTTTATTTAGCTTTATTTTAAATTTTCTATTTTTTATTTACTTTTATGTTTTGAGTTATAAATAAATGTAATAGCTTTTTTATAAAAAGGAGCAGGTCTTTATAAATTATTTATTAAAAAATTATAATAATAATTATTACATTATATTAAAGTATAAAATAAATACAAAAAATTACTTTTTAAAACAGAACAATGTTTATTATTATTATTTTGGCTACTATCATATCAAGTCATTCGAGTCCCGCTTTTCTTCCGTGAACAATTTATTTCTTTCAATACTTATTTTAAATGAACTTAGCCTGGCCATTTTCGACTTTCGAGATTTTCGTAAAATCTCTCGGCCCTTTAATCACTTCAAGAACTTATTTCGTAAAATCGAAAAATTCCGCTTTATCTCGTAATCAATCTAAACTTTCTGCCTACTAGATTTCGTGGAGACGAATTTAATACAGTCTGCTTCATCATCAAAGATCGATACCTTATAGGCTTCTCGAACCCTTATGACAATTTATTATTTTATTAATATTTCACGTTTTTCAAAATTTCTAATTTTCTCTGCTAAGGTATATACTCAGATTCTAACCCTGCCCACTTTAGAAAATAAACCAAACACTAAAACCGTGATGTAATTTAAATTAAATTATGCGCCATTAAGAGCGAGATGATGAAACCCAAAAATAATCCTGCCCATTGTCATTCCTACTCATTACCTAATGTTAAAAAACAAACAACTTAATACACTATTAAGCACTATCAAGATTTAAATCAAAATTTATTCAAAGATGTTAAAAAACAAACACCACCCACATCTATTTTTTTTTTTCATTAACCCTTATATGATTTTGAATGCATCCCCACATGAAAAGACATTTTTAAGTGATACCACACTCAAACTAATTCTTATTTGAACCAAGATAAATCATAAAAATGATAAAACTCTACCATATAATACAACTATATTTTTAAGACGAACTCGCGACATTATAATCGGGATTAACACAATTTTATGCTATAATTAAAACCATATCTGTTACAGTTTCTTTAAGTCTTTAAAAGATAATCAATCACTTATTTTAAAAATTTTTAAACCATAGCGGTCCATTATGGGCTTTTGTGAGCCGGGATCTCATATGATATAGGTAGTTTAGTTTGTACACCTATTTTAAAGGTACAAGAATAACATGGAGAAATATGGTAGTTTTATAAATACAGGATAAGATCAAAGATTAGTATTCATATATTTTTAATGCCACGTGGTGTATGGTCAAAACCTGAGATCCGGGAATACTGAAGCCACAACTGAAGTTGTGCTGACAAAACTTTTCCATAGGAGAGAGAAGATACAGATATTTCCAAATTAAATTTTGTTGTTGCAAAACCACTTGAGTTTTTTTTTTAAAGAAAATTGAGTTAATGTTAATCCTTGAAAAGTTCCACGAAAAATTGAACGAAATATGAAAATAACTTCGCATTCGTTACAAAACTTAAATTATTATATGATCTAATAGGGTCTGCTGGGATTGAACTCACATATCTTTGAAGATGTAGGTAGTCATGACCTAAATGATCAAACTTTCAATTAAACATTTTATGGATGAATTATGCTTCAAGCTGTCATGAGATCTCACATATATAAGCACTATAAAAATATTCAAATAGACCCAAAACCTATAAATATATACACATCATCTATACTGAAAAATATACAATTTAAAATATCAAAACCACCTTGTTCCCACCCCAACACACCCATCCACCCAACCAATTTAACCCCTTTCTCTCTCACCAATTCCTCCTACCACGGCTCAACCACCAGCCTTTTTTGTCTTGCACCAGATTTTTTTATTGTGTTTTTCCATTTTCAAACAAATTAAAATTATAATTTATACCACTATAAGAAATGTCTATTTCAATTTTTTTGAAAGGCAATTGACGTAAATCTTTATTTTTCTAATTTATTTTGTTTTTTATTAGATTTTATTTTAATAATAATAAATATATAAAATGAACTCAAATTTAATATATAAATACATTCACCATAATAATAAATATAAATATATTTAATATTTAAATAAATATAAATTTAATATTCAAATTATTATAATTATTTTTTCTATTAAATAAATTTAAAGATATTAATATTTTTAAGATAAATTATTTTACTATAAGTAGTTTCAAACCCAATGTTGGATATTATCTTTTTATTAACATTTTTTGAAAATATTTAGGTTTATAAAATTTAAAACATAAAAACATAAAAAAATGAAACTATAATTAGAAATTGTACTTATTATAAATAAAGCAGTTATGTGAAAAGAAATATATAATATATATATATATATATATATATGGCAACATTAATATTTCACTTGTTCTTTTCCTTATTTTCATCCAAAACAATGAAAATAATATATTAGTCTTTAATAAGGAAAACATAAGCTCTATCAAAAAGTATAAGGTGGATAACACTAACTATAATGGGTTATTATAATGTGAACGTTATTGTGTTAATGTACAAGGTTTATTATATTGTACAATGTTTATCAAGGTAATAAGGAAAATAAGGGTTTGATATTTACTATAAGGTTATTGCACTAACTATTACGCAATATACTAATTATATATGAGGTTCTTGCTGTTACATTGAGATTTTGAATTTTTATCCAACTATTTCGTCGATGCTAATAATAACCTAAACATTTTTTATGCATTAATTGATATCATACTCGATATCATGACATCAATTGTATTTTTTCATAATTTTAATTATGAGAAATATAGCACAGCATGTATTATGTTATTCAATATATGTAAGCCAAGTATGATATCTCACTATGTGTAGTGAAACATAGATTTATATTATCACATAATCTATGAAAGATAAAGTATGTCCAGTTATGCCCCAGTAACAACCACAGAAAAATATTTCGGATAAAAACTAAATATTCAAATTATATGAGAAATATAAACTTATACACTATTTGTATAGTTAGCATGTATTTATATTGTACAATTATAGACTCACTTTGTACAATATAATAAAAACCTACTTTTCATTCCTTTTTTTTTTTTTTTACATCATAGAAAATCTGCTATTTTAAAATAATAATGAATATATCATATTTTAATGTTTTTATGATGAAAACAAGAAAAACGTTTCAACTCTATATTTTTCCTTTAATTAGAGTAAAGCTTGGTGATATAATATATAATATGTTATCTATTTCATTATGTATAAGTTGTTATTTGCATCCACCGACTGAAAATTCAAATTTTATTAAATGAAATTTAACTGAAAAATCTACTTGATAAAATTGTTCCTCTCATTTCTCTTTATAAGGACACATTCATATTTTACTATCAATTTGTAATTGAACATATTAAATATAAACATTATTTGCAAACAATTAATAATTTAGCTAAAAGTAATTAATATTTTAAATAACATTATGAACAATATTATGGATGTCCATAAACTCCATTTAATCCTATATTAATAGGTAATATTTGAATATACACTGATATATATAGGTTACTAAATTTAGGTTACTGATGTAGGTTACGCATTTATATACATATTAATGTATTCATGTATTAAACCCACAACAGTGAGCCTTTGTATGAGTCACAATACTACAATGGCTAATAAGAAATCTCTCCTTATTTTTATATCTCGCTTCTGTTTTCTGATTATAAACATTATCAACACGATATCAACAATCACAAAGTCGAAAAAGCTCAAACCTGTGGAACTCTGGACCGCTGCACGATATTACAAACCATAAATGCAAAGGCATTTCATTTACCCTTTAATTACCTTCAAAAGTAAGTTATAATCAAGCAGATCGACGATCTGTTGTGGAAATAACCATACAGCTAAGGATATTGTCAGAAGATTATGGATTGGCAACATGGAAACCTTAAAAGAAAAATTTATAGTTCAATTTTTTTTGAATTTCAGAGTGAAAAGCCTGCTTAACTCACAGAAAACCTGTCTGGGTCACGCTGAAACATTCAAGTCCGCGTTTGAAGATGAAGAATAATTATTTTCTTTTTTTTGAAAATAGGCCCAAGCCTGATTCAAACGCCAAGCTTAGCTTGGAAGAAGAAAAAATAAGTGTTAATTATTTTTATTAAATGTCCAATATCACCAAACTCGAATTTGTCACTTGATATTTTCGAAAGAATTTTATCTTGACTTTGATGCTGAAATCCACTTGATGCTATGAATCTTGGAAACACAATCAAGGAGGAAATAATCAACATCCCCCGTTAGGATCTCGCTATGTCTAATATCTTCCCTCATATTGATAAGGTCCGAAAGTAACATCTAATCCATTGATGATCCATTGATCCCTCTCGACGAGCTCGAAGAACAATACCTCCAATAACCAGAAGTTGAATCGTTCAGAAAAATTATCTGAAAAGGCAACAGTGCCACATAACAAAAAGGTTTATGAGACTGAATGTTACAGATGTGGAATGAAAGGTTACTAGTCTCGTAGACTGTCGACATCATAATGGTCACCTTTATCAGCCTCCATGAAAGAAGACAAGCAAATGAACAAATTTTATTGATGGAATGAAGACACCATGATTCATTGATCCTTTCTTTGATGATGATGGAGCAAGACCTTTAAAAACATTTTGATGTTTATGATTTTTTTGAAGATCTAAGTGGGAAAATTGACCATTTGATCGGGATGGCAATATAAAAGTATCAGTACATATGATTATTCTGCATTTTCATGTTATTTATTCTGTTACTTTTCATGTTATTTTCTTCCACGCCATTTTTCAACACAATATCTACATGCGGAACTTTGATTTTCTATTTAAATTTGCTTTTTAAAGATATATGATCTCCTGAACTGATCAATTATATGCCATCACAGGATGCACAAGTCTTGCTGATCGTGCCACAACCCACACGATCTTATGATAAGAAATATTTTCACATTAGCTCAATCTAATGTTCATACTATCTCAGGTCCTATTGACGAATTAAAGGCTCCGGAAGAGCCACCATTATTCTACCAAAAGGCACTAAATTCCAAATTGAATATGCTTATTCTAATAAATCTAGTAGAAATTTACTCAGTTTTAAAAGATATTTGTCAAATGACATCATATCGAACTATGAATCATATTAAAAATTTATATTTATCATTACTATTTATTTCAAGTAAAATTATTCTTAACAATGGTCTTTATCTGTACATCTTAATAACTATTAGATCTATTGAATTTTTATGTTATCATGAACTATAAACAATAACTCCATCATTTTTACGTTACACAATCACCAAATTCACTTCACGACATGCTGATAGTTCAAAACTATAATGGCATCCATTAACAAGTAGACAAATTTTAGTACCATATTACTGAAATGCTGTTCAAAACACAACAATTATTAGATCATCTTTATTAAAAGGTCATATTTGAACTCGCTTTCTAGAACGTTCAAGGGATATTTAGCTCCATCTCTCACCAATTTAGTGGACCTTTTTTGTTATTTTATGGTTTTAATTGATGTCCACTCAAGGTCTATGATAGCCTTCAGTGAAATGTGGCCTTTTCTAGATTATTACTCAAATAATTCACTCGTAACACAATTTCATCATCTTGATAATGCTTGTGAATTTCGCATCCTGCCATTCCTTGATTAATATATGTCTATCGGTATAGATGTTCAACATCCCGTTGTCATATTCATTTAATACTGACTAAGTTAGGTCCAATGCCGCCTTTACTTATGTTGGCTTTCAATCCGCATCTATTATAAATTATATCGAGCCTTTCGTAAAGTTTTATCTGTGCCTATCACATTGTCACGATAAAAATCTTTCCCGTTTATTAGAGGAGGTTTGTTCCCAAGAATGGCTATAAATTTCAGCGGAATGAGTCATCTTATCTCAACTTATCCTCAGATAGCTAACTGAATCCATAAGTTCGTAAAATAATTCATTTTACAAGGTCTTGCGACTAATTGTCTCGATGCTTCAGATTATCTAATGAAACATAAAACATGATATCTCTTACTGTAAAGATCCCACAGATCAAATCACTCAGAAAATTACAAAAGCAAAGATGACAATGAACCTAATACGATTTAAACGTGTGAAGACTATTGGTCTAAAAAGACATTGTCTTGTAGGAAAAGTGTTATATCTATGACTTCAACACATTATAACTAAGCCCTAGGCTCACTAATAAGCAGCCCCCAGAGGCACTAGTCAAGAGTTATCTCTGACATTGGTCAAGACATAACAATGTAGAGATCTCTATCAACATATACATGAGGGAATACACATCAAAGATTTACCCATATAATTATGCTTCTTTCCAATACTATGACATCATAAGAAATGATGAAGATCAAGAGCCGCAAAGAATGAATGCCGACATCGAAACGATTGCTGGAAAGAAAGAATAACCAAACAGAATTTCAGATCATCACATTAAACGAGGTATTGATCATAGTCAAACACCTACAAATGATACAACCGCGACACTTATGGTTCAAAAATTAAAGCTAAATGACAAACAAAGGAGGCATGATAAAGCACCGCAGACTTCATGTTTCAAACACCGAATTAACTACGAGATGATCTTTAATGACTTAATCACATTCGATATTTGATAAGTTTAACAGCCTTTAAGGACTCGATATGCGCCCACGGATGTAGTCACAACATATTTATATGGATCTCTAGATGCTAATGTATATATGAAAATCCCTTGAAGGATTCACATCATTCGAAGCAATGAATTCAGTCCGCTGATATTCAACTGCTGTAAGATCTTTATATGATTTAAAACAAACAATAATGTGGTATAATCGCTGGTTTAGTATTTACTAAAAGAAGGATATGAATTCATCTTGTCCATGTTTTTCATCAAGAAACAGAAATGGATTTGCAATAATAGCAAGATATGGATGATTTAAATTGATTGGGACTCTCAAGCTCATAAAACAAACTAACTATTTAAGAAGAACTTATATGAGATATTGGGAAAACAGATATTATTCTGGCTTCAGATCAGTATTGCTTGAATGATATTGATTCATCAATTGATCTTATACGAAAAAGTCCTGGTTGATCTTTATATGATAAACTACACCCTTAGTTCCCCCCATGGTTGTTATAGGGTCAATGAAGTGCAACTAACATCCATCTGCCCATGAAGAAAATTAGAGTTACTGTCCTGGCAATTATATCTTAGTGCAATGAGCAATTAATGTATCTTGCAAATTATACTCACTGTACATTGTTTCAGCTTAATTATTAGCAAGATATAACTAGATTCAACCAAAAGGCATTAAAGGAAATCAAACATAATGTAACTACAATTACTTGGCTATGTATGCAAGATTCTTCAGACCCCACAAGCTTGATCACAAACAAGATATATATTACTTAGCATCAGAATATCCGGAGATGAAGTTGAACAAACGATGCTGCCACCTCTTAATCATTCAAATGCATGACAGTTTAGTAGAGAATGTACTGGCCTAGACCATGATACAACACACGAGAATCACGGGATTATCTTCTATTAAGAATAGTCCAATAGTATTATATGAAGATAATGCTGCATGTATTACGCAAATCAAAGGAGGATATAATAAAGGTGATCGAACTAAGCACATTTCGTCAAAGTTCTTCTACACTCATGAACTTCAAAAAGATAGCGAAATTGATGTACAACAAACAGTGTCCAATGAGATGATCTGAATAGATTATTACTAAAGCCCCGTCTTCGCAACATTCAAGAAACTTCTGTACTAAGCAAGTTGGCATGCGCTAGCTTAAAGATCTTCAAATTGAAAATTGAAGACAATATACGTGTCAACAAATGCAGATATGAATAAAGATGTTAGATACTCGCATTTTTTCCTGCCGTGCTTTGTCCACCTGGGTTTTGTCGGGTAAGGTTTTTAATGAGGCAAGTACTAACAATCTAGTGATGGTCATCTGCGTAGTGTTATAAATGATTCACCATAACTCGTGAATGACCACATATTTACCATTTAATAATTTTAAGCACACTATAACCTGAATAATTCACCAAGGCCTCTACCTACCGCAACATTTGAAAGGCTAGCCATGGTATCGAATGCACGTGCTCGTAGATTTAAAGTTAGATGTTGAGAAGAGGGGGGAGTAAATTACACCACTTTTTTTTCCTTCAATTATATTTGTCCACCCTGGTTCTTCCAAGGTTTTTAATGAGGCGATTCATGCAGATGATCAAGGGTGGACATAACAAGATATGATTCATAAATCCATTAATCTCATATTACAGTACATTGAATATACATTGATGTATATAGGTTACTAATGTGTAGATTACGATTTAGGTTATAGAGTTCATATACACATTAATGTATTCATATTAAAACCTCTATAAATAGAACCTGAAGAGTCACACACATGAAGGAATAAGAAACTTCCTTATTTCATATCTCCTCGCTTCTCGTTCTTCTATTTTATACCAATTACAAATGATATTAGAAAAATGTCTTTTTTAAGAGATAATATAAAATGTCTTAAATTGTATAAAATATTTTTTTCTTAATATAATATTACAACATAATGCCTATTATAATCTTTTTTTTTGCACTCGATTTTTATAAAACTATTTTTTTTAAGAAATGTATGATATAAACACATATCCAACTCCTGCTTTTGAAATGATTCTTTAAAATAACATTAATATAAAAATATTTATTATTTACAATTTTATTTAATAAAATTGATAATAATCTATTACATTATTTTAAACATGACTATGTGGATTAAACAGTGAAGTAAAATAAGAATAAATTAAGGTAATTATTCAGATTTCAATATTTTATTAAATTAGTGATCAAAATCATAATATTTTTATTAATTAATAATATAAGAAAATTTTTAATCAATTTTTGAATCTAAAATTCAAATTATAAATTTTTAAAATTATTTTTAAAGTATAAATTTATTTTAAAACAAAAAATTTTGAAAGTAAATCCTTAATGTGACGCCCCAAATCAGTCCGTTGACAACTGCTTAACCCATGAATAATACTGTGAATGCTCCGTGAACCGACATTTCACGAAAACTCCATTAGTCTCCTTTGCATGTGAGCTTCACCATAGTACAATACCGTCCTAAACACCACACACCACATGCTCTTATATACAATTATAATGAGTAAAAATGGTCACTGGGCCCTCAGACATACCACAACAAACATATCCCAACCAAAATATAACACAGGTTCAAGAGTTAGCACATCATTTATACAACATATAAATTTTAAAATTCTAATACATGCCATACATAATAATACCAAACCACAACCTACCTTTCTTTAAAACAACCTTTTAGATGAGCCGTCGCACAGCCCTACACCTAAAATTGCCGATAGTGATGTGATTTATCACCCAAAAGAGTGGAATCACCCTAAATGGCTAAGTGCAATGCAATGATTCAATGTAAACACACATTCAAGCAAATTCGTGATCCTACTTGAATGTCTAAATGACCAACCCATGTCCCAAGTCCTCACCGACTTCACACTCCGTCTGCCTACGATGAGAAACATCATCAAAACTTAAACTTGTTGTTTTCGGAAAATATGCTACCGAAATGTCGAAAACATGGACTACCTCCAACGGTTGGCAGAACCTTCCAAACAATACATGGGCTCCTCCTCGCTGTAATTGTAGACCATCTCCTGCACCACTTCTGAAAAATCATCCCGTGAAATTCCTTCGCAACCATGTTCATTTGCAAAAACCATGTCATGCACAACACCACTTTTAGGCCATCTTATACAACTTGATTATTGGTTTCACCACAATATATACAACATTATGCTGACCATAAAACATATACATATTAACATACTCAAAGCAATATGCCATGTTATGCATTATCATCTATTTCACCAAATTAGCTCACATGGGCTAATATCAAATCTCATTTGTTAAATTCATCTAATTATCAACTCAACATTGATTTGCAATACTTTGGTGATGATTATTCCACGGGAATAATGGAAACTGGTTACCAAGGTTTACCTAATTAATCAACTATTCCAACATCTAGCTTCCACTTCTTTAGAACCCGCATTTACAGCTTATTTCGCCCACACACCACAACATAATTTAAGATCATACACTAATTTGTCAATTAATCAGGATCACACTTAATCGTCTAAATGAGTCTTAAAATTCCCACACTCGCCTAAGTTTTGACTGATCAAACAGCTGCCTGGAGGCCAAACTAATCAAATGATCATAAAACACTTAAACAGCGCACCTGGTAGATAAAACCCCTACCTCACGTAGTTTGTCAAATCTCCCTAAACCGTGTGTCCACGCTACACTCACAGGAAACAACTTCTTCTTCATTCTTACTCCACATCTAATTATCCAACTCTTAATCTTAGAGAGAAGTGACACATTCTCTCTCTAAAAACCAAACCTTATGCTTACTGTGAATTCGTTTTTCTCCCTGCATGTTTTCCCTCTTTGAATGTAAGATGATGGGATATCTGAATGGTCCATATCACTTAAGAATTCCAATAATGCCAATCATGTCCCTAAGCTTGGATTTTGACATTTGGCACACTCTCGGCCGTCCATTTCCATCATCTCTCTACTCATGCGACATGTGTCACATGAGTACATGTTATAGGTGATTTTTTTCAAGTCACATGTCGCCACACACCGATATCAAGACTCCTCGAAAACGCAGGGACTATCTCAAATTTGATTTGTACTGGATGTGTTAGCTAGATCACGAGACGATTCCAACGCGAAGTCCGTTTCACATCCGAGATCTTAAAAAAATTTCGATTTTTACCGAAATTACGATTTTATCTCTTTTTGAGAAAATTAGATTTTCTCGGGTTTCACACTTAATATTAAAACAAAAATTCCAAGCCAATGAGGTACAAAATTAGGAATTAACAAATCTTAACGAATTATAGATTAATGAATAATATTAAAATCACAAAATTCAATTTATTTAAGAAATGGAAAATAGAAAATGATTTAAATTAAAAAAAAAATGCTTGGCGACACCATGGTGTCAGATACCATTTCCAAAAATATAAAGTTTTTAAGGGTAAACTTGAAAAGTGTGTAAAAGTTAAATAATATAACATTCCACCACCCACCACCCACCACCCACTTTTTTCCTTCCTTTGTAATCCATCAAAAATCACTACCTTAATAAAATTATGATGACTTTTTTACACCAATATTGGTGTCTTGTAGCAACACTAAAAATTACATGGAGGGCTGAGTAGCAGAGTTGGCCGAGTGGGGCTAGAGAGTTGTTTGATTTAAAGAATGAATCTTGCTCTCATCAAATGTAAGAATGACTTTAATTGATGGTTTGATGATAATCTTTATGAAATAAGGAGTCCACCTAGCCCTAAAGTATAATTAATTCTTTATTTTATTAACAAACTTTAAAAAAACATTATAATTATTTTTTCAAAAAAAAAAAAAAAAAAACTATTATAAATCACCGAATATATAGGTAAGATGTTAAAGTCTCTCATATCTTAATCAATGGTTTCAAAGTTTGCCTTGAAAATATAGTTGTTTTATATGGTAAAGCTTTACGGCCTTTGGTTCATTTCGGTTCTTATGGGGATTAATTTGAGTATAATATAATCCAAAGACGATTTGCATGTTAAGATGCACTAACCTATGACACCTCATGGTCTCACACAAAAACTCATTGTAATTACACTTATAGGTTTTTCCAAAACATATCTCTCGATTTTGAACATCGGTCCTGCAATTTAAGCCATGCTTTACAAGAAATTTAACCTTATTTTTAAAATATTAACGTTAAATAACAATTGTACATTGGCTTTATTATGATGTGACTAAAAAACATGTAATCTGGTTTCGCATTAGCTATTACTGAGGCAATATAATATATCAAAAACATACCTAAAAACATAGTTAAATTGTTTTCTGGTTATTTTTTTTTAGAATTGTTTAAGAAATAATTATATAAACATATATAAAAATTAAAATAAAATACTAAACATATTTACAATACTAAAAATATTTTATAGAATAAAAAATAATTTTTCAGAAATTTTTTATTTTTGAATTGTTTTTAAACTCAATCGCAAGACCACTACAATAAAGTTTTACATGTATTTATTAACAAAGAGAAATAAAATCACATCAATCAAATTCATTTTTAAAATTGTTAAGTAAATGCAAAGACTAATATATACTGGAACATAAAAAACCAGATCTTAAAAAATAAAATATATTATATTTGAGAATCAGTTTTTGTTGGATGAAAAAATGGAAAACTTGTGTCTAACCTGCTGATTAGGGAATAATTATATAAATATAATCAAAATAAAAAATAAATGATTTAATATAGTTTTTAGAAAATAATTATATCATATGAAATCCTATCATAATGAATTATAGGTAATACCTAGATATTATCTTAATAAATTATAGGTACTATCATAATAAATAATACCAAGATAGTACCTAAGAATACAAATCTATAATATGTGAAACAGAATTATTTTTTATGAAATCCTATTGAACCAATTATTTTACATTTTTTATGTCATATTTATAAATTATTATTCTCAAATTAATAGACTGAAACATAAATTTCCCAAAAAATAATGTATTCAGGTGGAGTTTTCAGAAATGTATCGACAGGCTGATGGATGCTGCAAATTCTGTCATGCCGTACATAAGAATGAACACTCAAGAGATTCATATCTACAACTATAGCTCTTTTTTTCTCAATCTCTACTAACCTGCCACTAGAGATGGGCAAAATTCAAAGAAGAAATCGAGACCAACTGCAAGAATCGATCAATTCGGATGAGTTTTATACAATCTCGCTGATTTTCAAATAGGTTATAAATGATCAAAAAAGTAAAATAAATTATGTAATATTATATTTTATATATTATTTATGGATGTATTATAAATGTCAAGTATTATAAGACTACAAATAAATAGATTACAATTTATTCATTTTTTTATATTTTTTATTGTATTTATAGTGATTATTGTGATTTAAACTTTAATATATAATTATGAAATTGCTAATATCTTTTTTATTCTAACTGAGTAGATGGTTAGGCTTGTTTTATATAAATAATAAAACCGAAGATTTGAGGCAGTCACCTGGTTCTTTTTACTCACTGCTAACGCCTAGTGGTAGGTAAAAAGAACCAACCACATCATCTCATTTGCCCAGAAAATAAGTAACTAGTATTCTTTCATTTATTCTCACTGGAATCACAGTACAGTCTGTTGATCACATCACGTACGCACAACAATATTACGTGCACAAATTTATTCTTGTTAACTTGGGTTGAAAACGGAAACTTTCCTGAACTCGTTGTACCCTTTTCATTCACCGAGAAAGTGAAGGCGCGGAGATTCTAAGGCGGAAGGTGACCTTATAGTTGGTACCAGAAGGACAGGTGAACAAGCTGGTCGGATCATCCTGAGGATAGCTGTAAACAGGCACCTCTCCTTGAAGAATTTTAGAGGAATGGTCTCCCACAGCTTCCTCGCCCATCAGTGCAACAATACTCATTGGTCTTGAACACCACATGGGGTCGTTGTATCCGCCTGGGGCCTTCAACCTGCCTCGGGCACTGTCCATTTATGTTCGCGGGAGCACGTGATATTCGGTGCCCGTGACGTTGACCCATGGACGTTGAAGCCGTCCACGAGGGAGATGTCGATGTGAGTCGAGAGGTTGTTGGGCTGGTTCAGAGCGAACTCAGCGAGGGTGCTTGAAGGAGCCAGCCTGCACTGAGGACGCCGTTGCAGTCGCCGGTTGTTGCACGGCCGTTGCCGCTGGCGTCGAAGCTGTATTGAGGTTCTGGGCCTCAGATGCGAGCCATGGTGGTGCCGCTGACCGTGATTGACCAGGACTGGCCGGAGTCGAGCTTCCGTCCCCGCCGGTGAGGCGGCGGCCCAGACGGTAGGTGCATTTGCTGGAGGATGCCTGAAGGCGGCGGGTGGAGGAGGTGAAGAGAGGAGTTTATATGAAAGGTACGAGGATTGGGTAGTTGGTGGTGGCGATGCCCATTTGAGTTGAATGAATCGTGACAATCAGAATGGGGGCGGTTTCTGGTTAATGGGGTGGTTTGGAGCGCATGTATGGTGGGGTATTTATACATGAGGTGGCTGGTTTGGGAGATTACAGAAGTTGGTTTATTCATATGGAAAATTCAGTTTTTGTTAGACTGTTCCATGATGATTGATTACAGACAAAAGAGGTGAAAAAAAAAGGAGATAATTGGGGTGGTAGAATTGATCAGGAAAGTCCAGGAGTGAGGAGAATGCAGTACAAACCAAGACAATCCCTCCCACCCCATGAGAAAAAGCACTTGAATGGAGCATACATTAATTTTCCCTCCTTGATGTCTAATCCATTATTACTCACTCATGACTCATCCACCCACATAGGAATGACCAAAGAAAACGGCTTTAATCATAACCCTACATCCGTGAGATCTCCTGACCCGAATTTGGAAGTGAATTCAAGCCGAACTTAGAAGAAGTAAACTTGCGATATCATGTTCAATTCATTTTTATGACCCTTACTGTTGCTTTGAATTATCTATGCCATTCTGTATGAATGCTATGCAAGACAAATTAATGACCCCTTCGAATACGTCGCTTATGTTTGCTTGGGTAAGTATGAATTACAGAAAAGAAAAATTATGAAAATTGTTTTTTTTTTATATTTGAAATAAAACTGTAAATATTATTCAACAAAAATCATAAATTATCATTTTTAAATCTCGTAAGCATTCCCTTAAAAGAAGTTATAAATAAAAAACATGATTAGAATTTAGGGGATGATGACTTTCTAAATTCATGTATTAGAACACATGACAGGTTTATTTAGGCTCTTGTTTGGAACTGAAAGAAAGTATTAGGGAGAAAATACTCAAAAAATGATTTTTTTCTATTTGA